>JAGKTI010009799.1:0-13147 GCA_018397915.1 Birgus latro
GGGAAGATTTACGTAGCGCAGAGCGACTGAGCAGACGACATGATAGGGTAATGGAGGGGAGGTAGGGAGGGGAGTCTAGAATGGGGGAAAATGGCTAAATTGTCAACAATGGATGGGAGTACTGATGACATTAGCAGCTCTGACTATTGTTGGACACTGGCAGTGCTGATAGATGATACAAGTCACCATCTGAAAGCCCGGGTGAATTCAAAACAACACAAAATCACAAAAGTGACGCCCCGCGGTATGATCCATTGCACCCGAGCGTCACGGAAGTGACGACCCGCGGTTAAGGCGTTAAACAACTTCCATTTGCCTATTCAGGATCAAACCTATACACATAGTAAGGCCATCATTCAAACTGAGCCATTCTAACCACTACCCACCACGGGCCAAGTTTCTGACATAGTATACGGTAAATGAAGAGTGCCTGAATGAAATGATTGAATAAAGTCATTGTTCGGTACTTGAGAAGAGGTCATACAGTGTGACTTCAAGGGTAAGAAATTGAACAGAGTTGCTGCTAGGGGTCGAACAGCAAGGACAGCAGCTATTAGGTAACCAAAGTCAACACATACAAGCATGAGTCTTTATAAATGAACACATTGTATCATATTGTATCGTTTATAAAGGCCCCAATACACTTGCTTGCATCGGCCTTGGTCATCTCATGGTGGCTCTCCACACTGTTTGATCTTAGGTAGCCTCCCTATTCAGTCTCTTATCCCTGATGTCTCACTCTATGACGACATCCCAGGTCTTTTTCAATCTGCCTCGTGCAATCCTACCCCCGATGTTCACACTTCTCACCATCTGCTCCCATTTGTCATCCTCCATCCTATCAACATGCCCATACCATCTCAATTTATCCCTCTTCATCTTAACACCAATACAGAATAAAAAGTAAACTAGATGAGTATGAATCAAAATCGAGGAAGCAAGATGAGCACATTCAGGAAATCAAGGAGCAACATAAGGGGTGGAAGAAAATACAGGAGGAAGGAAATGTATATTTGAAGGAGATCATAGAACAACAAAGTAAGGAAAAAGTGGAAAAGGAAGTGGTTAGAGTACTAAGAAGTAGAGAATCTTTGGTGAGGGATGCAGCAGACAAGAAAAAATGTGTGATAATCTCAGGAATAAAAGAAAAACGAATGACAGTAAGATCTGAAAGAGAGAGAGAGGAACTGAGCAAGGCTAAAGAAATAATATCACTGGTTATGGAGGGAAACAATGAAGCCCAAGAAGAGATTGAAGAAGTGTTTAGGTTAGGAAAGTACGAGGATGGTGGGGGAAGGCCCTTGAAAGTAAAATTTAAGTCCCAAGTAATAGTGAATGAAATCATAAGTAGAACGTGGAAATTGTCAGATAAAGAGGGGTTTAAAAATGTCTGGATTAGGAGAGATGCAAATGAAGAGGAATTAGTAAAGGAAGCAAAGATAAAAAACGAACAGCGAAAGGAGAAAGAGAAGACAGAGTACTATTGGAGAGTTATGGACCAGAAATTGAGAAAGTGGTACTGACGGAGGGAAGGAGAGATGAGAGTATAAAAAACAATGAAAAAAGTTTCAAAGTGGTGTACACAATTATTGATGGACTAATATCGGCAAGGTTAGAAATCAATGGTTTTTTGAGGGTACACGAACCTGATGTTATGTGCTTTGTAGAGACTAAATTGAAAGAAGATATTGATATTCATATGGGAGGTGGGAAATACAAATTATGGAGAAGAGACAGAAGAGAAAAAATGGGGGGAGGAGTGATGATAGTGAAGGACAATATAAATGTAGATACTGTGGAAATGGCAGAGGGCAGGGTCGAAGCGATAAATATGAAATTAGAAACTGGGGAGAATGGTAAGACAGATACGGCAGTGGTATATGTTCCCCATAAGACGAGAGCATGGAATGACGATGAATACCAAGAGATGTTGTCAGACATGGTTAGTTATCTACAGAAAATGATCGAGAAAAGCAACAATATAATCCTAATGGGTGACTTTAATTGTAAAGAGGTGAACTGGGAGAAATGGGACTCAGGAGGCAACGAAGATTCGTGGAGCACTAAATTGTTAAATATAGCAATGAATAATGTAATGACGCAGTGGGTCAAAGAAGAGACACGATTCAGAGGTGATGACACACCAGCAAGATTAGATTTGCTACTATCCAAAGAACCTGATCTAACTGAATCTTTAAATTATCTGTGTCCTATAGGAAAAAGTGATCATGTGATCATTGAGTTCCAGATGATAACAGGGAACGTGGTGCCAAGAGATGAGCTTTATAGGCAAGGAAGATACAACTTTGGGAAAACAAACTTTGCAGAATTGAGAAAATTTTTTGAAAATGCGGACTGGAGAAAATTCAGAGAAACAAGAGAGATACAGAGGAAGTGGGATATCTTTTTAGACCTCTACAATTTGGGAGTGGAAAAATATGTGCCAAGAGCAAGTGGGAAAGAAAACAGGAAAAAGGTGTGGTTAAATAGAAGGTGTATGATAGCGAAAAAAGAGAGGGACATGGCATGGAACAAATGGAGAAAGAGAGGTAATATCAGAGCAAAGGAAGAATATAAAAGAACTAGAAATGAATATACAAGAATACGGAGAGAGGAAAAAAGGAACTTTGAAAAAGGTATAATTGACAAATGTAAGGATGAACCCAAATTGTTTGATAGATTTGTTAATGGCAAACTGAAGCAAAGGGAAGGAATCACCAAACTGAAAGCAGAAGGAGAGGTCTACAAGGATGCAGTAATGCAAGCTGAAGTAATGAACAAATGTTTCCAATCGGTTTTCACTAAGGAAAGGGAGTTTGTGGAAGGAGAGGGAGTGATTAGAAATGTAGTGATAAAAGATATAAAAGTGGAAGTGCAGGAAGTGTATAAATTACTAGGAACTCAAGATGTAAGGAAAGCCCCAGGACCGGATGGAATCTCTAATTGGGTACTGAAGGAATGCAGAGAACAACTGGAGGATAAGATTCACAATATAATTGTGAGCTCCTTGGTAGAGGGGAAAGTGCCTCGGGAATGGAAGAGGGCAAATGTGGTGCCACTCTATAAGGGAGAAAACAAGGAAGAACCCCTGAATTATAGACTAGTGTCCCAAACCAGCATGGTTGCGAAATTATGTGAGAGAATCCTGAAAGATAGATGGATAAAATATGTGGAATAGATGAATATTTTGACTGAAAGTCAGTTTGGATTCAGAAGTGGAAGGTCATGTGTTTCCAACCTGTTGAGCTTTTACTCAAGGGCGATTGAAGTGCTACAGGAGAGAGACGGTTGGGTGGATTGTGTGTACTTAGATCTGGAGAAGGCCTTCGACAAGGTACCCCACAAGAGACTATTATGGAAATTAGAGCATATAGGAGGACTGAAGGGAAGACTCTTGGAATGGATGAGAGACTATTTGAGTGACAGACAAATGAGGACAGTAATAAAGGACAGGACATCTGGACGGAGGGAAGTAACAAGTGGTGTCCCACAGGGCTTGGTGTTGGCACCAGTAATGTTCTTGATTTACATAAATGATATGGCAGATGGAGTGAACAGCTATGCCAGCCTGTTTGCTGTTGATGCAAAGATCTTGAGAAAGGTAGAGGTTGAAGAAGACTGTAAAATGCTACAGGAGGATCTGGATAGGATACATGGTTGGAGCCGGATGTGGGAAATGAAATTCAATGCAAAAAAATGTAAAATATTGGAAATGGGTAAAAGTACCAAGAGGCCATCATTGAATTATTTGATGGGTAATGAACCAATTAGAAAAGCGAGAGAAGAGAAAGATTTGGGAGTGCTGGTCCAGGATAGTTTGTCACCTGAAAAGCACACAAATAAGATAGAGAGAGACATATAAACTCTTGACCAATATAAGAGTGGCATTTCATTACATGGATGAGGAGATGATGAAAAAATTGATAGTGGCCATGATCTGGCCCAGGTTAGAATATGTGGCAGTAGTGTGGTCCCCACACAAAAAGAAGGATATAACCAAGAATGAGAGAATACAAAGAACAGCAACCAAGATGGTCCCCAGTCTGACAGATTTGCCATACAGAGAGAGGCTGGAAAGGCTGGATTTGCCTTCCTTAGAGGAAAGGAGAGAGAGGGGCGACATGATTGCAGTGTTCAGGACCATGATAGGAGTAGATAAAATTGACAGGGAAAATCTGTTTGTGTGGGATGAGAGAGCCACAAGAGGACAAGGAATGAAACTAAAGAAGCCAAGCTGCTCGAAGGACTTCAAGAAATATAGTGCTCCTTATAGATGCATAGACCTGTGGAATAGCCTGGACGAAGAGATCGTCCAGTCTAAAAACTTAAACGAGTTTAAGGCAAAATTTGACTTAGTGAGAAACAGAGATGGGACCCCACGAGCGTACCTCATTTCCTGTATATCACAATTAGGTAAATATAATTAGGTAAATAAAAATGAAGAGAACCTTACTTAATCCTTTCCATAGGATAATATTTCTATTTTATTCTCATTAGTCCCAAACTCTCTTACTCAACTTAGGTCTATTGAGTTGGGCTGAACTGTGTAGCAGTAGCAAGAACCAAGTACATATAAGCTATATATCTATAGCCCGACGCCCAAATCACACAAAGGGAGGCCACAGACAAAATTCCTCCAAGTCGCTCTGTCACCCACCATTTGCCTACCCCTCCCTCATATACCTCTCAACTCCATCCCTCCACCTCATCCTCGGTCTTCCCCTCCCTTTCCCTCCCTCCAACCCACCTGCATACACCCTCTTAGTCAGTCTCTCATTCTCCATTCTCTCCACATGTCCAAACGACCTCAGTGTACTTCTCCTAATCTTCTCAACCACATCCATATCCACCCCACAACGTTCCTTCACTTTTTCATTCGTCAACCAGTCCCTCCATGTCACTCCACATGCTCCTCTCAAGTAGCTCATTTCCACTGCTCTCACTCTTGACTTGTTACCCTCTAGCAAGGTCCATGCCTCGCTTCCATACGTCAGGGTAGGGATCACAATACTGTACTATCATGCAGTGACTTCCTGACTTCCCTACTCACCTCCCTATTTCTGATCACCGCTTTCAGTGAACCAACAACCTTCCTTCCCTGCTGTACCCTTTCAAGTATTTCATCCCCAAAGCTTCCATCCTTACTCATCACACTATCCAAGTACTTGAATGCAATCACATTCTCCATACCTTCACCATCCATTCTGTGACTTCATTCCTTTCAAACATCGTAACTTTACTCTTGTTTACGTTGACTTTCAGATTCCTCTTCTTACACACTGTCCCAAATTCATTCACCAAACCTTGCAACTCCCATTCATCTTCACTCAACAATACTGTATCATCAGCAAACAAGAACACCGGAATCTTCCACATCTCCTCCTCATTCATTAGAGCCACTCCCACATCCACTGCCCTACCTTGCACCTCCCTTACAACCCCATCCATGTATATATGTATATATTAAACAGCCATGGAGACATCACACAACCCTGTTTCAGTCCCACATTCAGATCAAAGAACTCACTCAGCTCACCATCCACTCGCACAGTAGCCCTAGCTCCTTCATACATACTCTTCACAGCACTCAACAATTTCCCCTCCACTCCAATGTCCACTGGTATACACAGCAATAAGAAATGCAGACTGGCTATACTTCATCCATATGGGTATGCAACTAGCAAAGAGACTATAAGTGTTTGAAGGCTACCCTTCCTCCTTCATGATTTCAGGATTTGAAGGTTACCTTCCCCTTTCATGGTTCCAGGATTAACTCCTTCAGTCTGAAAGACGGGTCCAAAATTAATAAAATAATCTGGCGGCAAAAATAATAAAATTAAGATATCATCCTATAAAAGGGATTAACAGAAACTACTGCTAACCCCTTTGTTATGACAGACCTCCCCTATGCTTTATACAATTACCTGAGAAACAGATATAAAATAAAAAAGCATCACTGTACTGGATGATTTTAAATATAACCACTATTGTACTGAGCAATTACTGATGAAGCACTGACCTCGACTAGTTTGGCAGTGAGATAGGGATTCTTAATTAGCGCTGGTGAACAGAGGAGAACAATCGCCATGGTGATGATGGGGTCTTCCAAGTGTTTCATAGCAACCTTTGGAATGTACCTGGAACAGATTAACCACATCAGTTTATCCATCCATCCATCCATTATCCAATCCTATGTCACTCCATGAGAAGCATAGGAATGACATACTTAACTGTTACCATCCAAAAAGAAAAAAAAGAAAAAAAAAAGGGGGGGAGTTCGAAGTTATTGACTCCATTACATTATCTTGTAAAATACTACAGTACAGTAACAATAAAGAAGGACTCAAAGGAGACAGTCTGTGATCTCTTCACTATGAGACATCCTACATCACTGTAGTGAAAAAGGTTAGGTAAAAACAACTCTGACTAAAAAACATTTGCTGCACCAAAATTACCTTTACATAAGAAACATCTTTAGGGACAAAATAAAACAATGACTATGCTGTATACATACTGCAGTATGAAGAGAAGAAACTCTGCTAAATCATCAAGATACCACTCTGGCAGCGCAGCAAACAGTTCTGGGGGTTCTGGAGGGAGAGGAAGGACGGTGTTGTTGTCAGGGAGTGAGGTGCCTAATGTGGCCAGGTTGAGACTCCCACCCTCTGACAAAGTGCGCAGGATGATCTGGGCTACACCGGAATAAAAGTGCAAGCAGCGCTCCAGCAGGTTCTCGTCCAATAAGCCAGCATCCGCACAGATTCGAGACTTGTTTAGTTTCTGACAGGGGAAGGAAAACTTATAATTTGGATGTGGAAAAAATTATTAGAGCTAGTATCAAATCAGATAACCACTGCATGGGGTGGAGGCAGAAACAGTTTCTATTTATCTATAAAATGGTGGCTTAATTCTGTAAGGGGCATCCTGTCCTATGCCATTATTGGCTACTCTCTCTCCATTCCCTCTCCCATACACCTCTCCATCCCATCCTTCCATCCATCTCATCGTCAGTCTCCCCCTCCCCTTCCCCCCTCACACTCACTCATATACACTCTTCTAGTAAGCCTTTCATTCTCCATCTTTCCAACATGGCCAAATCTTCTGTAACATTTCTTATTTCTCCTAACATTTTCAATCGCATCCACATCAACACAATGCTTTTCCACTTTCTCATTTGCCTGTTTGTCTTTTCATGTAACTCCATTGTCTGTCTGTCTTTTCATATAACTCCACATGCTCCGGTCAAATAACTTATTTCTACTACCTCTCACCTCTGACTTGTCCATTCAACAGGGTCCAAGCTTCATTTCAATACATTAGAGAAATTATCACAAAACCGTCGTGCAGCAACTTTTTTACTTCCATACTCACTTCCTTATTCCTTATTACTACTTTCAGTGAACCAGCAACCATTCATGCAATGTATCCTTTAAATATCCATCCTCCTGCCTTCAAAACTTTCTCAAATACATCCTTTTCACAACCTTATTCACACCAATTCTCTCCTTGTCAGCATACCAACTAAGTGCACTCTCTTTGATGCTGGTGTCCACAAACTTCCTTACTCTACATCTTACAAGAAGCATATTATTCCTTAACCTATACATTTCCCACACTTCACATATGCCTCACCAACCCTATTTCCACAATTCTTACTCCTGACTTATGATATTCCTGTCACACAAAATGCTCATACCCATATGTTAAAACGGCACTAAAACTTCTCATAAATCTATCGCAGAAGCCACACTCACATATCTGTTTTGTATCAAGGCCTTCACAGCACCACTCACTTTCCTTCTCAATGCTACTCTAATCTGCACATTTACCTTTCTTCTCTATCACTGCTCACAGGTACTAAAACTCCTAACAATCCCATTTTATCTGCATTCACATCACATCACTCTCCTTCCCTTAACAACAACTGCTCTGCTCTTTCATGTACAGGAATGATTATATGATAACAATCTTATAATGTCATTCAAAACAATTCAATAATCATCACTAGCCTACTTCAAAGACAACAATTTTAAAACTGTGCTGGCCTTCATTATTTCATACCTTATAATGTTCATTTCAAACCAGTTTCCTGTTATTTATTTAAGACAGGTGAGAGAGAGAGAGAGAGAGAGAGAGTAAGAAATAGAGAGAGAATTTTGATTTTGTTTTCTTAAATTAAGAATTTACACCATGAACTCTCAATGAGTTTAGGCACTGTCTCTATGTAGAGGGCATTTACTGGAGCATGCAGCACTTTGTGACCACACACCATTCCTGCCATCAATCAATGGTCCTTAGGTGGGTCTGAATGCTTGATCCCTTGGTCAACTGGGTGCACACTAACTACGGTGACCAGATGTCCCAATTTTGACGGGACAGTCCCAATACAATAATCTCTCTACTATCCGACGTAATAGAGCCAAAGGCATGACCGGACAGTGGTCTTGTCCGGATAGTGGCTCTGAAGCTCCAGCACTGGTCATTCATGATCCTAACCTAACCTAACCTAAATCAGAAAACCACCTACCTACATCCCTACCAGACATGCATAGCACTTATTTAAGTCCTCTTTCACATAAATAATGCACATAAAGCATGAATTAACTGAATATTAACCAAAAAATGATGAGTAAGAGGTGGGTAAGGCACACAACTTACCAGTAAGTGTAAGTAAGTATCAGACATGGAAATCACTATGAAAATCACCCTATCTCACACCATATGCATTAAATAATGGACACAAAGCATGAATTCACTGAATTTTAACCCCAAAATGATGATTTTGAGGTAAGTAAGGCATAGATGTTCATGAGTTGGCAGCTTAGTGTAAATAAGTATCGGACATGGCAATCACTGTGAAAATTATCATTTCTCACATCTTATGCACTAAAATATGGGATACAAAGCATCAAATAAATAAAATGATACCAGAAAAAGAGTTAGGTATGGCAAAGGTGTTCACTGTTCACCAACAGCACTGGTCATTCTTGACCCTAACCTAACCTAACCTAAATCAGAAAACCACCTACCTACCTCCCTACCTGACATGCATAGCACTTATTTAAGGCCCCATTCACATAAATAATTGGCACAAAGCATGAATTAATTGAATATTAACCCAAAAATGATGATTTTGAGGTGAGGAAGGAAGGGGTGTTCGCCAGCTGACAACATAATGAAAGTAAGGAAGAGACATGATTATTACTGAGAAAATCGCCTTTTCACAGCCTATGCACTCAAATATGGGACACAAAGCATGAAGTAAATAAAATGTAACCAGAGAAGTCGTTCGTTTCGTTTCGTTTTTGAAGGCTGCAACATGCTTGCATGCGTCGGCCTTTTTGGATTGGAGCGTGTAGCATTTTATGACCGGATGCCCTTCCTGATGTCTACCAATGACCCTTGGGTGGATTCGATCCTCCGACCCTACGGCCAGAGCGGAGCGCTCTAACCCACTGAGCCACGGAAATATTTAGCAGTTGACAACGTTTACTTACATGTCCATGATTGTTGTTTACTCCTTGTTTACCCCCACCTCTAAGGTTTTTACAGTGGTCATAATTGCTCTTGAAGCATGTCCAGTAATCCAGTGTTTAACTACACTTAATCCTCAGCACTGTGACTTTTGATTATTTAAACAAGAACGAAAATATCGTAAATGATCGGACAGGCGTCCACTGTTCACGGGAGTTGAGACAGAACTAGGAGGAGGGGGATAGGGTGGGAAGGGAGCTAGTCGGCGTGTGCGGGATATTCAAACTGACGCAGTCGGAAAAAATCGGATTTTTTCGTTTTTTTGCAATTAGGGGGTTTCGGCCATCAGCCTACGATGTTCAAAAAGTGATGTAACCGGATAGTGGTCGTCCGGATAGTAGAGAGATTACTGTATTTCAACAAGAGTCCCACATTTTGTTAGCATCCTGATATGTTCTGCATTTTCAGAATTTGTACTGAAATATCCCACATCACTAATGAACGAATAAATTTAGTTAAAATTAAACTACTGTATAAAGAATATACAGTAATAACTTATTTTTCACGGGCTGGATGTTCCACCAAAACCTCATGAAACATGAAATGTCGAAGTGCGAAGTTAAGAATCAATGGGAGAAATAGAGGAGTGTTCCAGTGGGACATGTACCTACCCTATCAGAAAGCACTATAACACCAAACAGGCCCTACCCAAAATTAAATGAAGAGTGTTTACTAGTGCTAAAACAGAATAACACACTAAACATGTACCTTCTCAGGTACATATTTATTGTGTTTTTCTGTGCTACAGCACAAAAAAAAGGAATGGCGTGTGGGTCTGTAGTACCGCTGCTATATTGGTAGAGGGCAGGGTGGTTGCAGGATGGCCGCCAACAAATGAGCATCGGTACATGTCGTCTGCTGAGTGTCGTCTGCGGCTGGGAGCACTGAAGTGCAGGGAAACTCGTGAAGTGTGAAACAACTCGGAAACTTTTTTTCTAGCGCAAAAAAACGAGGTGTCGAAGTGCAAAGTGTCGAAGTATGAGGAAATACTGTAGTTAGAAAGTCAAGCATTTCTTGGTGCTGTATTTTGATTGGTTTAGATCAAATGTTTACAGGATGGTTCCTGGATGAACAGCAATCGTGTCCTAGTCACGACTGCTTCTCAGGCCAGTCAGCCCAGTCTCCCCACTACTCGCTGGCATAGTGTTGGTCAAGCTGTCCGACAGTACTACACAAGTGATATGCTGTGAAAACCAGGAAAGTTAAAATTGTGTTTGAGAGACAATTGCATTGGCTGAGAAAGTGTCAAAGCAAAAGTGTACTTCTAATTCTTCCCTGCAGTCAAAATACCCCTTTCTTACAAAATCAAAGACAGAAAGTGATGCATGGTGCATGAAATGTAACAGGGAGTTTACCATTGTACATGATGGTGACAATGATATTGCTAAGCATCTAGTATCACAGAAACAGAAAGACATTGATGCCAGTGTCTCAAATAGCAATACTGTCACTACTTTCTTTAAAAGTACATCTTCTAGCAGTAAGGATCTGGAGGTGGCTGCTGTTGAGGGCTTATGGGTCTACCATACAGTCAAGGAAAATTAAAGCTTCCTGTCTAATGACTGTGCCTTCAAAATATTTCAGATATGCTTTGAGCCAAAAGTAGATGTGCCAGAATAAAATGCCATATAATAGTTACAAGTGTACAGTTATCTTGCCTAAAGTGCGCTTCTGCAAAGTGCGTCTCACCTAATGTGCGACGGGGGTTTGACAATAATTATTTAAAAATTGTGTTTGCTACTTGCAATGTGCGACAAGCATGAAAAATTGAGACAAATACGGTATTCTCTCGTAACTCACAAGCATAATTTGTAGCGTCAATGGGTAAGGGTAGGGCTGGTGAGTATGTGTGGTGGGGCGTGGCTGGTGTGTGACTGAGTGGTGGCCACAGCAGCAGGATGATGATGTAATGTCTACAGTGTCTGACCTGGACTTTGAGGGATTCCTGGAGCAGCAACAGGCAGCACCTAACCTAGTGCAAACTAATATGTGCATTCCGTAAAATTGGCCACACAGTATTGTGCTTTAAGAGCATTCGTTAATCACTGGCGCAATTGTCACCAGGGTTGCCATTTGGTATTTTTCATTACCAAATGTGGGGCAATTTGGTAGTGAAAAATTCGATTGGTAATGATTCAGAATGATTCATTACCAAAAGGATTTTTCACTACACGTGTATGAGTGTACCGAGGATGAGACGGTGGATTATCTACTTCTTCTTCTTTTATTTTTTTTTTAATGCAAGAAAGAAGGAACCAAAGGCTAAGAGCCCACAAACCATTTCTTAAAAAAGGAGAGAGACAAAACCCCTTCAGTAGTGATGAAAGTGACAGTGAGGCACGGGATGAGGGTCAAGCAGAACAGCTGTGAGTGCTTTGATTCAGCTTCAGTGGTACAGTCTCAGGTACCACAACAACAATTCGCATTATCTACCCTCTGTACAATGCTGGTACAGTCTTGAATTTTCATAATAAATATACAGTATTACTCTTGCATGTTTCTATTGTAAGTTTTCCTTTTCCATTTTAGTTAGAGATAGGTATTGGTGAACCAATATATGAAAATTCAGGATGTGTCGCCCATAAAGCCATTTTAACATGGGATCCTATACTTTGGAAAGCGCGAATTTATAAAGTGTGACGGGCTGTGTCACCCATATTCATGCACTTTAGAAGAGATGACTGTATTTTCCGCATTTGCCTTATTAGAACTGGATAAAATGTTGAAAAAAACTCACTGTGTAATGGTATTAACTGACGCAAGCAACCATGGAAACACCAAACTCTTCCCTGTACTGATTCACTTCGTTAAGCCCTGTGAAGGTGTACAAGTAAAATTCATTGACTTTCAGTCTCAGCCTGAAGAAACCTCAGAGATGAAAGGAACTCACTGTATAATGATATTAACTGATGCAAGCAACCATGGAAACACTAAACTCTTTTGTCTACTGGTTCACTTCTTTAAACTCTAAGAAGATGTACAAGTAAAACTCACTTTCAGTCGCAGCCTGGAGAAATCTCGGATACTGTGGCGAACTATGTAACAGGTATTATCCAAAAGGACAACTCTGACAAAAAACCAGTTGCTTTCTGTGATGAAAACACAAACTGTAATTTCCGTGGAGCTCAAAGAAATGGAGTTAATTACATTTTCAGGAAACTTACTGAGGCAAATTATTGATTGGTATTGGATACAATGCCCATTTTCTGCAAAATAATGTGCAGACTACCTGTGACTGCTTGCCAACTGATGCAGAAACAGTTTAAGATATATTATTACTTCTACTTGTAAACTATTAGAGTAGAAGACTTAAGGGCTTATGTGATTCTGTGGAAACTGAAAAGTGTATAAACAACTACTGGGGTACAGTAAAACAAGATGGTTGGCACTAATGCCTGCTGTCAAGAGAATTTTCAGAATGTTCCCAGGCTTAAAGTCAAATTTTCTGAGTCAAAGCAAATGCCCTGTCCTAAAAAAAAAAATTTGAGAAACCCCTGGGGGTAGGGGGTTTTTCAAGAATTCTCCCCCAGTATCCCTGCTTGCCGTAAGAGGCGACTAAAAGGGTTGGTGGTGGGTTACTGCCCCACCCCGTAAAAACAACTAACTTGTAGGA
>JAGKTI010009799.1:17842-30019 GCA_018397915.1 Birgus latro
TGGACATGTGGAGAGGATGGGGGAGGATAATTGGGTACAGAGGGTGAGAGGTGTTAATATTGGGGGAGGGGTTGGGAGGGGTAGACCGAGAAAGACATGGGATGAGGTCATTAAATGTGACTTAAGGGTTAAGGGACTGAATAAGGAGGCTGCCAGAGATCGAGCAGCATGGAGAGCCGCCATTAGGTGACCAAGGCCGACACATGCAAGCATGTTGGAGCCTTCAAAAACGAACGAACCTCTACTGAAGTCTAGCTAACTTTGTGCACAGTCAGTCTCAAGTACTGAGGGGAAAATACAACAGCAGTGGAAGTAATGGTCACAGTTAATGATATGAAGCAAAATCTGCAATCCATGAAAGACAATGTATTTTTACCCCATTCAGTATGGGTTCTAGAAAGCAAACTTGAAGAAGACAGACTAACTGACTAATCTGATTTGAAGAAAGCAGACACAGATTTTTATATGTGCATTCAGTACTTAGGCCAGCAGTCAGGTCACTTGTAAGACTTTGCTCATATACAGTGGGGATCATCAAACATCAAAATGACAAGAAGTCGAAAAAACAATGGATTTTGCTGCAGAAAAGAAATTTTACGATTCAGAGTCTGATACTATGTTATTTGACGAGTTTTGTTGTCAGAAATTATATTACCGAGGAAAAAGTAACAATGGAATGCAGTTACCTACTGACCAGCACTGAGTAGAAATGTTCACTCATTTTAAGGACAGAGGTGTTGCTTACCAGCACAAGTTAAAATTTGTTCAGTTCATTCTATGTCTTCCTGGAACAAATTCATCTACTGAACGTGTTTTCTCCCAGATGAACAAACTGTGGACATTCGAAAAATTGCAACTAAGAGTCCCACCCCTCAAATTCTTATTTGTCACTAACGTTAACTTCAAGCGCACCTGTCTGGAATTCTAAAAATAAACTAAAATCAACTCCAAAGATGCTAAAGCAAATTTTACCTAGTGAAAAGTACAAGCATTAGAAGGTAAGTAATCCCTCAATTATCTGGACAGCCACTTTCCGGATCATCCATCATCCAGATGCTGTGATCTGGCTGTTAAAAACCATTATTCGTACATTTTCCATTTTATCTAGACAAAATGCTTGCATCCTGGTGGAAATTATGGCCGAGCGAACATTTTCGCCCGGCTGCCCCCCCCCATGTTTTTTAGGGGCGTGGTGATCACTTGCCTGTGGTTGATGGGTCTGGTTAACCATGGTAACCATATAACCAGAGTATGGCACCTGGTGGTTTAGTGAGAAATTAAAGTGCTCCAATCGGATTGAGTCGCTGCAGGTTTATAGCCAAGGTGTGGTTGGGGTTTACTGCTCATGTAATGTCACTCAGTGATGAGTGAGGCTGGTCACTCTCACCTTAAATGTCAGACCAACTTGCCTAGTCCCAAGCTTCTACGCTCCTCATGGGGCAATATAGGATTAGATGATGGATGGATGGATGAAGGGATGGATCAATGGATTGCTTGGCTGTGGTTTATAGGCATGCTTGACCAGATAGAGTAGTTTAAAACACTAGGAATAAGTGTTGTACAGCATACTGTAGTGGCCTGTTACAATGGCTTTCAAAGTTAGGGGTATGTTGGTATGTTCGGGGGGGGGGGGGGGGAGAAGTCCACCAACCAGACAGAGCCACCATCCAGACATGTCTTTGGCTCTATTACGTCAGATAATCAAAGGATTACTGTACGCAGATTGTTTTGTGTTGGGCTAAGTAGGCTACTGTTCTTGTACACTGTAGGCTACATCTGTATAATCAGGTGTGTATGGACTAGAGTTCTTTCAGGATACTTGGTAGGCTTATGTGTCCTGCTTTTAGCTTCAAGAAATATGGTCACTTTAACTCTAACCAATGGAGCCACAGAGACTGCACATGATAGTAAAAAATGCTATCAACACTAATCGTAACTTGTGATGTCAGCCAGACATCCATTCACTTATCATTTAAGCCTTCAAAAAGTTTTTTCTTGATCTTACATGCTATACCATTTGTATGTAGTTTTAACATATCGTTTTCAAGGCATTAGTAAAGCAAAAAGTTGATTGACAAAGTTAAAAATTGTGCAACTTCTGTCATTTTACAGATATGCAGCTGCTGTCATGCACACCCTTCATGCTTCATCCATTAACATTTCGTTTCATAATTCTTTTGTTTTCTCAACATCCATTTCTCACTTCTCGCACATCTAAACAAGACAGCAGAAAGGTGCAGGATAAAATGATTTAATCTGATTTTAGAGTACACACTGTTGATAACTTTTAAACTATATGTTTTTCTCCTTCTCTCTCTCTTTTTTCTCCCCCTCAACCCACCCTATATGTTCAAGGGACACTGGATGGTGATGATGAAGACAATGATGATGATGATGATGATGATGATAGTGGACAGAGTTAGTGATAAGGCCAGCATTACAGCAAGATGAATCAAACTGCTATTCAATCTTACCTTAAGCTGGGTCTTCAACTTCTTCAGCAAGTCTCGTTGTCTTGACGCTACTGGTAAGCTTCCCCACTGTAACTCGGTGCTCTCTATTTCCTCGACCTTAAATTGAAATAATGACCTTCAATTCAAATAATTGGGAATTATTACAAAATACTAAAAATCTCTACATGCTTTGTACAATTACCTGTACTTACCCCAAGGGATTCTGTGCAATATTCTATCATACTATTTCGGCACACCTGTTTACTTGCAATGTTAGGTAGGTAATGTAGTACCAGTACTGCTCATAACATATGCCCTCTGTGTGACAAGAGTCTTCCTAACCTGGAAACTGTACAGTAATACTATCTGACAATGTCAAACTCCATCCATCCATCCATCATCCAATCCTACACAGTCCCAAGAGAACTGTAGAAGCCTGGGCTAGGCAAGTTGGTCCTAACATTTAAGATGAGAGTGACCAGCCTCACTCATCCCTGAGTGGCATTATGTGAGCAATAAACCCCAACCACCCCTTGGATATAAACCTTCACTGGCTCAATCGGATTGGAGCACCGTAATTACCCATTAAACCACCAAGTGCCAAAAATTGGTAACATGGTTACCACCCAGCATAGTAAATGGTTTCTTGGTGTACAGGAAACCATCTGGCTTGTCACTCAGTGTAAAGTCACCCACAGGCAGAAGGAAGAGGAAAGAATGAAAGAAAGAAAGACAGAAGGGGGAGTGTAAAGTCACCCGTAGGCAGAAGGACGAGGAAAGAATGAAGCAAGAAAGACAGAAGAGGATGGAAGGAAAAGAGGACGGAGGAGAGAAAAAGGCAGACACCCAAGGGCAGCAATACATTGAGTGAGTGGATGGTAAGTGCCCCCACCTACAAAATACTCACCAGAAAAAGAGGGTTTATGAACCTAGGACAAAAATATGGAAGCTGGAAAAAAAAAGCAGTAAGGGATGCCTTCTATAGCGAGATAAGGAAAGTGGTGCTTGAACAGGGAGTCACTGACAGAGGCATTAATAAACAGAACAGAGCCCTCAAGACCAACCTCTTGAGAGTTACTGATGCAGTTTGCAGTTAGAAAACAGGCCCACCAAGACATAAAGTAACTTGGTGGTGGGATGAGGGTGTAGAAGCTGCAGTTAAGGAAAAAAGAAGGCTTTCCCGGGAAGGACTTGATAACCTAAATCATGTTAAAAGGATGAATATGATATTTACTCGTAAGATGGTAAATCACGTAAAGAAGAAGAATCAGGATATTATAGGTAAGCAGTGTGTGAACAGTTATGAAGGAAGGGTAGTGGTGAACAGTGTGGAGATTAAAGATGCATGGAGAAAGCATTATAGCCAATTGTTGAATGAGGAGTATGACTGGGACAGGGAAGGTTTGGAGCCAGCAGATCCAGGGTTTGGCCCTTGACCTTTGATTAACGCTGCTACTGTGAAGGAGGTAATAGGCAGGATGCAGGTGGGGAAGGCAGCAGGTGTGTCTGGGTTGACTGCTGAAATGTTGAAGGCCTCTGGACATACAGGAGTGAGGTTAGTAACTTGATAAATCTGATTATATATGAGTGTGTTGTCCCAGATGCTTAGCTGAAGAGTGTAATTGTAAATGTGTACAAAGGAAAGGGTGATGCCCTGAAAATAGGAAATTATAGAGGTATAAAGCTTTTAGATCAGATAATGAAAGTAATGGAGAAAGTTCTTGAAGGTATGATTACACAAAGAGTGAATACTGATGAGATGTAGACTGAGTTTATGTCAGGCAGGGGGACCACTGATGCCATATTCACTGTTCAAGAGCCTCAGGAAAAATATATAGGAAAGAAAAGGGAATTGAACTTTGTTTCTGTTGATTTGGAGAAGGCCATTAACAGAGTCCCTAGAGAGATGGTGAAATGGACAATCAAAAAGTTTGGGATCAAGAAGTGGCTGGTTAGGGTTGTTATGGCCAAGTATCAGGGTGCTTGCACCCAAGTAGGAGTGAATGGAGATTTGAGTGATGAGTTTTCCGTGAATGGTGTGCATCAGGGGTCAGTTTTGAGTCCCTTGTTGTTTATCATGGTACTTGAAGCCCTCTCACGTGACTTCAGAAATGGACTCCCGTGGAAGATATTCTATGGTGAAGAATTTGTGTTGATTGTGAAGAATGAATGTGAGGCAGAAGAAAGATTTAGGAAGAGGAGGGATGGTATGGGGCACAAGGACTTAAGGGTAAATGCAGATAAAACAAAAGTTATTATATTTAGGGGTGGTGGCGGTACTATCGAAGAAGAGGGAGAGTGGCCATGTGTAATTTGCCACAAGGGCGTAGGAAGTAATTCCATCTTGTGCAGTGTTTGTGGTAAGTGGGTTCATAAAAGACATAGTGGTATTAGAGGTAGACTGCGATATAATGCTGATTTTATGTGTGTGGTGTGTCAGAGAGAGCAGGCGGAGATTGTCAGGCGTCAAAGGGTTGAACTTGCTGGTGAGTCACTTGAGTGTGTGTAAGAGTTTTGTTATATGGGAGACATGTTATGTGCTAGAGGTGGGGCAGAAGCTAGCTCTGTGGCTAGAGTTAGGAGTGGTTGGAAGAAGTTCAAGGAGCTGTTGCCTCTCCTGACATTGATAGGGCTCTCCCTACTGTACATGCAAAGGGATCTTTGTATGCAGCATGTGTTGGGAGTGTAATGCCGTATGGTAGTGGGCAGTAAAAGAAAAGGATATTCGCAGCCCCAAATGTACAGAAATGGCAATGATTAGGTGGATGTGCACTGTGTCCCTGAATGCAAGGCATTTTTTTTTTTTTTTGGGGGGGGGGGGGTAGATTTATGATTGAAGAGTTGAGAGGAAGGATGTGACTGAAGTGTATTGGTGTTGTGATGAGGAGAGGTAGATTGAGGTGGTCTGGGCATGTAGAGAGGATGGGGGATGATAATTGGGTGCAGAAAGTGAGAAGCGTTAATATTAGGTGTCGGATTGTGAGTAGTACGTGAGTAGTACACCGAAAAAGACCTGGGACGAGGTCATTAAGTGTGATCTTAGGGTTATGGGACTGAACAGGGAGGCTGCCAGATATCAAGCAGCATGGAGAGCTACCATTAGGTGACCAAGGCCGACACACGCAAGCATATTGGATCCATCAAAAATGAAACGAAACAAAATGAATCCAACGAGTGGGAGATGATTCCATCAGCTGCATTACATATTGCCGTATCTGGTACATGTCATAAACAATGAAGGGTTTATTATGTAAACAGGAATCAAGGGGTGTTTATTAAGAGATTAATTTAGATAAATCTATCACTAAATCTCACAACTTTCACAATGCCACCATAACTTTGGTCTTGTCATGAAGCTGAGGCTCAAAGAAATGGCAGATGAATAGAGGACCAAAGTAGGGGAGGAGTTGGAATCAGTGAATTGGAACGAAATGGATCTGGACATCCTGTGGAATGCATATAGGGACTGCTTAGCTAGGAATGCTAAAGCGGTGTGTGGCGTGGCAAGAGTAACAACGAAGAAGAAAGGTACGGCATGACGGAATGAAGAGGTTAAGAAAGCAGTGGACGAAAAGAGGAAGAAGTGGCTAGAGTGGTTACAGAACAAGGGTTCAGCTCAAATAAGAACTGAATATGTTGAGAGCAAGAAGCACGTAAAGAGACTAGTGAAGAGGAAAAGAAGGAGGGAAATGATGATCTAGGAAGAAAAATGAATGCAAAAAAACTCTGAAAATAGGAGGTTATTCTGGAAATGCATGCAGAAATGTAGAAGTGACAGCAGAAAGAAATGTGAACGTGTGAAGAATGTAAGTGGTAGATTATTAAACCATGGGGATGAAGGAAGGACCAGATGGAAAGAATATTTTGAAAGCTTGATGAATGGGAACAGATAGAGCAGAGCAGCTGTAAGCATGATTGGTTTTGGGGGTGTGCAAAGAAGGAATGCAGTGCCAGGAAACGTGACACTGGCAGAGGTGAAGAATGCCGAGAAGCGGCTGAAAAATGAGAAAGTAGCTGGGGTAGATCAGGTGCATGCACAGATGATTAAGTGTAGTGGAGAGAGTGGAATGAAGTGCTTGTTGGAGATAAGTAAGAAGGTTTGGATGAGTGAAACTGTGCTAGCCGATTGGAAAAGTCTGTGATTGTACCCCTGTACAAAAATAAAGGTGAGCGCAGTGAGTGCGTGAATTATTGTGGCATAACTTTATTGACTGTTGCAAGGAAGGTATATGGAAGAAATACTATAGAGAAAGTATGAGAGATAACAGAAGTCCTAATAAGTGATGAAAAGGGTGGCTTTAGAAGTGGCAGAGGATATGTGGATCAATTTGCAGTAAGACAGATAGTGAAGAAGGCTTGTGAGAAGGACTATAAGGTGTTTATGGCATTTACGGATTGGGAAAAAGCATACAACAAAATAGACAGAGAAGGACTGTGGAAGGTTCTGAACATGTACGGTATAGATGATAAGCTGCTAGATGTTTCCAAGAGTACTTATTATGGTAGTGAAGCATGTTTAAGGGTAAACGGACATCTAAGTGAATGGTTCATAATCAATGTGGGTGTGCGACAAGGTTGTGTGAAAAGTAATGGAGAGAGGGATGGAGTTGGTAATGAATGGTGATGGATGGAACATCTCAATTTTGTTGTATGCTGATGATGCAGTGCTACTTGCAAATACTGGACAAGAACTTGGTTGACTAGTGCAGAGTTTTGCTGAAGTCTGTGAACGTCGTGCCCTGAGAGAAAATGCAGAAAAGAGTAAAGTGATGGTAATCAAGAAAGAAGGTGACTCCCAGTGTGATGTTACAGTGAATGGAGAGAGAGAATGGAATTGGTGAGAGTTCAAATACCTGTGTACAGTGATAGAAAAGAGAGGAAAATGTGCAAATGAAGTGGAAAGTAGAGTGGCACAAGGAAAGAAGGTAGCTGGTGCTATGAAGGCCTTGATAAGAAACAAAGGCTTGAGTGATGCAGCTGCACGAGGCTTACATGAAGGAGTGTTAGTGACATCTTTAACATCTATGGTGTGGCATGAAAATGAAAAGTCAAGAGTGAAAGCAGTGGAGATGGGACTGTTGAGGAATGTATGTCGAGTAAAGAGAGTGGATAGGATACAAAATAATGTGACTTGTGAAAGATGAAGAGTGAGAAAGTCTATGGACACCAGAATCGAAGTAGGTGCAACGAGACAGTATGGTCACATGGATAGAATGGAAAACAATAGTGGTGAAAAAGGTATATCTGAGTGAATTTGAAGGAGGGAGGAGGTGAGGCAGGCCAAGGAGAAGGTGGAGGGATATGGCGCATGAGTGTGTGAGGAAGAGAGGTATGGGAGACGGTGAGACTAGGGGACTGACAAGAGATCGAGCTGCATGGATGAATGTTGTGAGAAGTGCATAATTAGAGATCTGGCATCCCTTTTTAACGTGACAGCATCTGGACTGACTCTATCGGATACATTTAAGTGAAGCTGTAGAATGTGGTGAATGTTTTTGGCATATCAGATAGAGCCAGGATTCCAGGGGCTTGAATGATGAGTGAATGGAATCATGGCCCACTGGACTGGATAAACTTGGGGTGTCTGGACATTGCTATTCCTCACCCTGCCCAAGGGTGGGAAAGGAGGTTCAGATGATGATGATGATGATGATGATAAGGTTGAATCAGGTTCATTTTTGTTTTTGAAGGCTCCAACATGCTTGCATGCATTGGCCTTGGTCACCTAACGGCAGATCTCCATGCTGCTTGATCTCTGGGAGGAGGTCACACTCAATGACCTCGTTCCAGGTCTTTTTCGGCCTACCTCTCACCCCCAACATTAACACTTCTCACTTTCTGCACCCAAATATCATCCCCCATCCCCTCCACATGCCAAAACCACCTCAATCTACCTCTCCTCATCACAACACCAATAAACTTCAGTCCCATCCTACATCTCAACTCTTCCATCGTAAACCTAGCTCCCCCACGCCTTGCACTCGAGGATGCACAGCACATCCACCTAATCATTGCCGTTTCTGTACGTCTGAGACTGCGAATATCCTCTTCCTTTACTACCCAGGTCTCACTATCATACAGCATTACACTCCTAACACATGCTGCATACGAAAATCCCGTTGCATGTAGAGAGAGCCCTCTCAATGTCAAGAAAGGCAACAGCTCCATCAACTTCTTCCAATCACTCCTCACTCTAGCCACAGAGCTAGCTCCTGCCCCACCTCTAGCACATATCATGTCTCTCATATAACAAAACTCTAACACACACTCAAGTGACTCACCAGCAAGTTCAATCTTTTCATGCCTGGCAATATCCACATGCTCTCTCCGACACACCACACACAAGAAATCAGCAATATCTCGCAGTCTATCTCTAATACCACTACATCTCTTATGCACCTACTTATCACAAACACTGCACAAGATGGAATTACTTCTCATCCCCTTGTGACAAATCGCACATGGCCACTCTCCCTTTTTTTTTACAGTACCACCCACAGCCCTATATACCATCACTTTTGTTTTACCTGCATTTTCTCTTTAGGTTAGGCCATATTAGGTTAGGTTAGCTGGTCCAAACAAATCGTGACAGAACTGACTGGAGTAGAATCAACCTGGAACTGTGACACAGCAGGTGGCAAGTTGTCTCAGTTTGCATCTAAAACTGATGAGGTTGTATAGTTTATATCTTCAAAACTACCCATTTCTGTGACTTCTTAAATCCATCACAATGATAATTAGTTCTTTAGAAAAAAAAAAATGTAAATAATATACATGGGGCTCTCCTGCAGCTTCCCTGCATGTTGGACAGTACTTTTTTTGTGTATGTATGTGTGTGTGCTACCTGCCTGTATTTATCATGCTATGAAATAGTCTCATGGTGTTTTAATACCAGTATATATGTTAAATCACATTTTTGTGTGTCTGCCTATCATTCTTTACATACAATATTCTAGGAATTTTTGTGCCTTGAATTAGAGTTTCTCTGATTTAAAAACAATTTCCCCATAAGGTTTATTACTTGTTCAGTACGGAATTACTGTAGTCCAATCTGACAGTGTTGTCTGACCTAATTACTATACTGGATAAGAGGTCACTGTGCTACTACAGGAGAGTCTGTGTAATGGTGAACCATGGTTTCTGTTACACTTTTTTTCTTTTTCTTTTTAAATAACATAACACAGGAAGGAAAACCAAATGAATAAAAAAAAAAATTATCCATAAACCATATTACTGGCATCCTCCATTCATAAAAAATCTGTTTTTTTTTTTTTTATGTGTCTGACTCTGGGCATAGGCTTTACAGCCTGCTATCAAGGCCCAGTTGTCCTCCTACATACCATACACCTCTACATGTCACCACTTCGGCGCTTAACACCAACCGTCCATATTGAATACATGCTAGGGCTGTCTCATACAGAACTGGTGTATTGGTATTAGCGGGGTTATTTTTACGGCATGTCGGCGGGTCTTCTGGTAGATCAGTAAAGCCTGATTTAATGAAATTCAAAACCTTAAACTGTTCCCTGCACCAGCGAGGATTCGAACCTGGGTCCCACGGGACTGCAAGCCAACTCTCTACCGATCGAGCTACTGCCTCCCCTAAAAAGTTGGACTTGAACAAATGTAGTTGAAGTTTGGGAGGAAACAACTCTGGAGAACCGAGTTCCAGAGAGACGCATTTCAGGGAATAAAAGAATTCTAATGGGCAGAAGTTCTGCTATATGGCTATGTCTAGTCATGAGTGCTACCAGATGCCAATGTAGCGTGAATGAAGGCATGGAGAGGTGGCACAATGGATGCAAATTCATCTGAGCATTTGCCATAAAAGCACCTGTAAAATAATGCTAGGGAGGCAACATTCCTTCTTACTTGTAGGGGAGGTACTTTATTTGTAATTGCAGGGTTATTAATAATCCCAACAACCTTGTTCTGAATTTTGTCTAGTTCTTTTAGTGTAACCTCTCTACATCCATCTCCACCAGGGTAAGCAATATTCTAGCTAAGAGTACACATGACTCTTATAAATTATAATTAACCGCTCGTCTGTGAAGAAGAAGTGGGCTCTGTGCAATAATCGAAGTTTCTCTGAGGTGGTTTTAGCAAGTGATCTGACATGAGAGGTCAAGCTGAGGGCATTGTAAAGCATCTACTCTCAAGATCTGATGACAAATTCCTCAACATGGAAATATGCTCCACTGGAGGAGAAAGTTATTTGATCAAACTTCAGGCTACACTAAACAATGACTTGGGTCAATCTGTGATGCAGTTTGATGAATGACAAACTAATTGGTACCAATGGTGCACATACCCATACTGATGGATCTATCAATGAAATCTGAGACTAAAATACACACTTTGGTGTAAATATATTAAATATGTATATGTGTATATACAGTAAACCCTCCATAAGCCGAACTTTTAGAAGCCGGAATCTTCAGTTAGCTGAACTCAGGCCGAGAACACGTATGAAAGTAGGCCGAAATGCGAAAGTAGGGGGAGAAATGGCGCCAAGCGGACTCGTGGCGCCAGTCTGCTGCTTGCTTTTGGAGACGGTAGTTGCGCCATTCTTACTGTCATCTAGTGCTGAGCAGTGCTCTCCTTTTGCCTTCTGCCTTGCCATGGAAGGTTCATAGCTTAAAAGAAGTGATACTGGCACCTCTAGTCATAAAGGAATGAAGCTAAAAAAAAAAAAAAAAATGTGGGCGTGTGACAGTGTAGTGATCATGATTAAAGTTCAGTACTATTATTACTGAAAGTGTTACATTGCAGTCTATTACAGTGATTACATTTAAGTTTAGTTCCTAATATAGAGTGAAATAAATACTGGGTACTGTTTAGAATTTACGTTAAAGTATGAACTAACCCACCTCCACCAACTCCACCTCCAAAACAAAACAAACTGCCGAACTTCGAAGAATCTACTGCTTCTAACGAAAGGTGTTACATTGCAGTCTATTACAGTGATTACATTTAAGTTTAGTTCTTAATATAGAGTGAAATAAATACTGGGTACTTTTTAGAACTTACGTTCAAGTGTGAGTTAAACCACCTCCACCACCTCCGTCTCCAAAACAAAATAAACTGCCGACGATCTTCTGCCTATGACGAAAGGCAAATTATGTGCACTGAATTCTTTCTTTTTTGTCTTTCTTTATTAATTTATACACTGTATATGCTCCTTTACTTTAGTGTTAAGAAGACAAGTAATAAGTATTGTTATTGCAATTTGGGGGGGTGAAAATCCATCTCCAACACAAGTTATCGACAGTCACTACTGAGTCTGTGAATGATTTTCTACCAATTAACCACTTCAGTACTGTGACATCTATTTCTACTTTATTTACGCTTCCTCCAGCCGATTTTATGACATTCAGGACTGGACTCACATACTGAAGGGGCTAACGAAGGCTGTACCAACCCCGTGCACTTCCACAGATCCAACCTACACTGTCTAAAATTGTTTGGTGGCGGCAAGAACAAAATGAAAATACACCCAGCACTGAAGGGGTTAAATGTATATTAAATGCACTATATTGTTTTTTGTCATAACTAATTTATTTATATATACTTCTTTAATTTAGTGTTGAAAGGACAAGTAATAGGTACTGTATTGTCTTATCAATTTTGGGGGGTGATAATTCGGTAATTTAGCAATTTTGAGGGGTGAAAATTCGGTAAGCCGGAAAAATTGGTAACTCGAACCAGGGTAGAGCCCCATATA
>JAGKTI010009800.1:2132-19141 GCA_018397915.1 Birgus latro
AAATATATATATATATATATATATATATATATATATAGTTTCGTTTTTGAAGGCTGCAACATGCTTGCATGCGTCGGTCTTTTTGGATTGGAGCGTGTAGCATTTTATGACCGGATGCCCTTCCTGATGTCTACCAATGACCCTTGGGTGGATTCGATCCTCCGACCCTACGGCCAGAGCGGAGTGCTCTAACCCACTGAGCCACGGCTGCTACAATATATATATATATATATATACTTATTTATTACAAAGCATTGTAGCAGTAGTGCTATTACCTCTTCACTTAAAGTTCTTTCCAAGTAGTGAGGATAAAATGTGCATAAAGTTACAGAGGCATGAATGTTGTACATAAAGCTATGTGAAGTGTGAATGTTATGACAAAGCTACATGAAGTGTGCCTTATAATGATCCTCAGCATCCTCAAAACACTCAGTACAGTAATTATGGAACTACTGAGACACAAACTAAATGCTCACTAAATTATTAGCCTGGAACATCTGAATGCAGGCTATGCTGTATAACTCATTCTTGCTTTAATCATGCAGTAACTTGACTTAAAGCTCAACATTATCATCATCATCATTATCTGCAAAGCCTTGCTCCCTCTTGGCCACTCTACAATAGGGTGTGATAGTGACTGAACTGCCTCCAAAGTACTTTTTCCTCACACACCACTCTCACTAGCACTTCTCTACTGATTCCATCTCCCTCTGTTATGCATTGCTCTGCTCTCTTCATCCACACCATATACAAAGAGTCTTAATCTTCCAACATTACCCTCAAATCTCACTTTCACTCTCAGCTGTACCGAAGTTTATCCACAACACACGCATCACCCTCCATATTCACAACTGACATTTACCCAACACTTACACAATAAGCATCACTATCATCATTAAAAAGTGCTTAAAGACCATCGCAATCTAAAGTATCATTACTCTCTTAGTGGAACATCACATGACAAGCAAGAATTTAAAAAATATAGGTTATACCATTGCATAAATGGGATTAAATAAAAGTTCAAGTGGGATAACATTCGAATATTGCTCTACAAAAATGTTCAAAACTTTATACAGGGTCATCCATAAATAGCACTTCAGGTATCTTTGGGAGATGTGGGGATGCCACAGTCTGTTGGTGTGGGCATGGGTAGAACACTGAGTGCATTATAATGCACTGGGTGCTAAAATAATGCAAACAGTGACAGGGAATGTATAAAAGGTGCACAGTAAGCACTGAACACTATGTGAGTGGTCCCCACAACACACGAGAAACCACCTGGCAGTGTTACACATGGACCACCCTGTATATCAACTCACTGAGCCTGGAGACATCTTCCTTATTTTACTGTTACCATTTCTTGATAATTTTACCAAGTTTAGGTCAAACTGCATGGGTTAGGTATGTGGAGCTCCATGGAGTGATCTTAAATGCAGTAAATTTAAAACTGAGAAACATAAGATAGAATATGGAATTTTAGACACATGGCACCTTAAAGAGTTCCTCCAATAAGCGCCTCAAATTACTGTTGACAATGCTCTATGGAGGAACTCAAAGGTGCCATGGGGGGGTGGGAGGAGTCATCTAATCTCCAATTCCTTGGTTTATCGAGTTTACCATGTTACCTCCACTCACTTGGTTTATCATGTATGGCACATTCTGAGTTACTCCATGGAGCTCCTCATATAGCCTTCATAAACCCCTACAGCAAGAGAGGCCTCTCTTAAGCTGAATGAAATCACCTGGCAGCAGCAAGAGTAATCTAAGACATTCCCCGGCATAATGGGTTAAAAAATGAAGTAGCATCTAAGAAATGAAGTAGCATCTACATTACCATATTAAAATGCAAAATGAACAGAGGGGAAGATTCTATCCATCGGATAACAATTTGGAAGCAATAACCCCCCCCTAAAAAAAAAAAAATACTGTAATAATAATAAAAATAATAATAATAATAATAAGGTATTTTAGTTTTATGTTTTAATCTACCTATTTCTCTATTTGTCTTTACATCACTGTGCTGTGAATGGTTTAAATGTGAGAATTATACCCAAATATAATTATTCTGGCCCAACTTGGAAAGGGTCTAAGTAGCTAAATGCTGCTGTATTCACTTTAAAAAATCATTTCCACACGTTAGTATAATTTTGCCATCCCTTCCTCATACATCATACTCACAAGTGGGTATATTCTGCTATCAATTCATTTACTGTCACTTGCCCCATGATGTATTCTGTAAGGTGTGGCTTCAACAAGAGGGCCTCCACGTGTTCCTGTCCCTACTCAGTAATAATTTTCCTTCCCACAACACAAGACCCTCTCATACTCTTGTACATCAAAAAGTATAGCAACCCTCCCCCACCATACAAAGTAAATAAAGAGGTTAGGCAGAGTTTAAGGTAAAGGGACAGAAGACTGTTAAGTAAAGAAAGTTGAAGTACAGGAAGAGTAAGTAAGAGTGATAGAAGAGAATGACAAAGTCTGTGAAGAAAGAGACAATGAATTTTGGAAAAGGAAGAGACAGCAAGTGTCAGTGAGGAAAGACATGACAAAGTTAGAGAGAGAGAGAAAAGTAAGAGAAGGAATTTTATTAGCCTGAGTATACAGTAGATTGTGGTCTTGACAAGTGGAGTACGAGAGGCGCATTAGGAAACTACCCAATTTTACCAAATGAAGGCAAGAGAAAACAAGGCATAAAAAAAATAATAATAAAATAAAATAACTTTTACCAGGTCTCTTTTCCAACCCTTCAACCTCTTCCACTCAGACCCCTCCCCCCTATTCAATCAAATTTAATGGTCTTTCAAGACAAGCAGCTTAAAATAGTATTCATAACCTACTCAAAACACAAATTTAATGGCCTTTCAGGACAAACAGTTTAAAAAACTATACAGTATATCCATACCAAGCCTTGATTAGGGTCTCTTAACACCTAATTGCTCATCAAAAAGAAGAAAAAATTACATCAACACTGTTTCACACCATCAGCCAGGAACTCAAGATCACCAATGGAGTGAACTTCCCAACTCAACAGCTCATTTTTAAACACAATTTTCATGTGCAACTTGCATGTCACTTGTCTTTTAATGCCATTCTCATGGAGCAACACCTCACCTCCTCCACGATCTTTTGTGTTTTGTGCCTTTTATACTCCCCCCCTCCCCCCAAGTGCTTCATTTCAACTGCTGCCCCACATTCCTACTGGCTATTCTGCTCATCACAGCTGTCCATGAGGGTGTCTTCTGGCTTCTGTTACCTGAGTTTCTAGGTGTTTACCATACCCTGTCCACTTCAACTTGGTGTAAAATTGTAGTTTCTCCATCTTGATTGGTGTGCTATAACAAGAGATTAACATTAGATTGTGGTGCTTGTCACAAACTAGTGCTACAGAGAAGCTGTAAAGCTGCAGCATTGTCTTATTCTGTCACAGAGCTATGAGATATAGGCTGCAAAACGAAACAAAAATCTCTGCCAAGACAAGGTGAATGAACTATAATGTGCTGGGAGAGTCACTCCTTGTTTACTTCTTTCTTTATTCACGTCTGCTTCCATTTTCCTTCTATCCTTTATTTTACATGATTAGTTGAGAGGGCTAGACATTTCGGTTTTGGCAGTGACTTTCTTTACTTTTATGCTCGTGATTTCCTTCTTTGGGACGATTCAGCACTCCTGCTATTCCCTATTGCAGTTTGTTCATCTCCCTATTCCCTATTGCTGTTCATACATCCCCCCTTCTTTAATATTCTCTGGGTAGTTTTTACTTATTCCTATGGCTTACATTTTATTTGTTCCTGTGTACCAGTACAATCTTTTCATCCCCTTTATTTGCTTGTATGGTTATGTTTTGGACTGAGTGATAATGGACAGCCATCCAAGGGCATCTGGCCACCTTCTCTGATCTGGGATGCTACTTCCTGTCATCACAACGGGCACTGTGATTCTCCATGCTAGAGGCTCACCAACTGTCACAGTTGTGGATATGGGTTTACACATAATAGTTGTTCCTTACATCACATTTTGCAGGTTGCTGGTTTTGTCTTGCAGGCACCACATACAATAGGCAGCTGTTGTTTCAGCATCTCCTTTGGAACCAGGCCTCTGCTGCCAAGGTTTCTGGGGATCACTGTGAAGCCTGCTACCATCCGTTCAGATTCACATTTGATGCCTTATAAAATAGATGCAACCCCAGGATTAACGGCTCCTCCAGGAGGAGATCCTTGGGTAGCATCCAAGCAGACATTAATCTCAGATGCAACACTGTTTTAATGATTCCCTTTCTGTTCACAGACAGGACCTCCAGAGGTGCACCACTACACCACTGTAACCTTATCAACACTCACAGTCAGATGTCAGACAACAGGTAGTGACACAACTACTGAGGCCTGCACACACCAGTTCTGTGCTCAGCATTTTCCATTTAAATCGAAAGAGATGTCTAGACTCTGTCTCTGTCTCTTGCTTCATCCTCATGGGGACAGGACACCACAGCCATCGACATTCTTGATTACAAAGTTCTTAAACGTAAGTGTTCCTTTTCTTTGTCTTGCGAATACCTTCAGCGTCTACCTTTTTCTTCAGTTTCATAATACTGTCCCTATACATGAAACCATAATCTCTGTCCGTGGGTTTTCTCTCAATTTCCTATAACAACATCTGATCTTCAAAAATATAGGCTGAAAAAAGGCAGATATTCCTGGGATGGTTCAAGTCTTACATGACAATAGCTGAAATTATTTTGCCTGGGGATTTCTGTCAGTGTTGGCTCCACACATGACAATAATGATGACGATGACAATTGCAATAATGATGATGAATTTGTTTGGGTATGGCAAGATAGCCTAATCATTCTTCTGGTACAATGTAATTACAACCTGCCATTAATATAAATACAAGACAGCCTCATGACAAGTCAATCATCCATCGACAGAGCAAGTGCCAGCTCGTGGGGTAACCTCTATGATAAATCTCATGCTCTAAAAAGGTGCACAGAATCAACCTAGATACCTCCAAAACTTGAAGACGTTCCCTGTACTATTACTTTATTTTTTAAAAAAGGTTATATAACGCCATGATATATGGACAGCCATTTTTGAACATCCAGTATATTGGGAGAGCTGCCAGGATGGGTTCCGATAGTTTGTGATCCTAGCTGTGAATCTACTCCATTAGTTGGGACTCACAGCCTTACAGGCACCAGACCCTGAGACAATTAAACTGGCAGTTTGACAATACAACCCTCCATTTACTAGCTCATAATCTACTGTCACTTTACATCTCTCTCTCTCTCTCTAACAAACTGCACACAAGTCTCATACAGTATATGAGGATGAGTTACTGAGCAAGAAGGTTCACTCCATGAGTACAATCTTCTTAATGTCTGACTGATGCTGTGATACAAAGTGATTTTTTCATTTATTTTCAACTGCATTTATTATGAAATAAGAGGGGTATATATAGGTATGGTATCAATACTGTACCAGTACTTACATTCGTGTCTACGAGTATAACTCCTGTACACAAGATCTCCACATTTTAAAAAAATTTGATGTTCTATAATTTTTCTAAAAGGGGAGTAAATTCATGGAGTAGAAAGTGGAGAAAAACAGGATAACTGGGATCTGGAGAAATGGCAGAGAGGAATATGAAAATAGGAATGCACAGAGGAGAAGGAGATATAGTATAATGATAATGGAATAGAAGAGACAAAAAGGAAAGGCAAGGAAAAGCAAAGTGAAGAAAACAAGAGAAAGAGGAGAATATGTGAAGAAGAGGAATAGAAGAAAATAGAAATGCATAATGGAGAGGAGGTGGTAAAGTAACAAAGAAGGTACAGGCATGAAGAAAAAAGGGTTAGAATGGGGAAGGGGTGAAAGTGAAGAGGGAGAGGCAGAAGGAATAAAGTGTGATATAAGACAAAAGCACATATTTCACTGGATTTAGAAAGTGAAGGACAAGAAAGGGAATATGAAGAAATGAAAGTACAGCAGTATGTCAGATTTGAAAATTTCACCACTTGTAAACCATTACATTAAATACCTATACTTAAAGAGTATTTTATGCTTAGAATTGCATAAGCTTGGATTTCCCAGAGTTTCCGGAGAAATTCGTGAATCACCCTGTATAACACTGTTTATATATGTGATGTACAGTATCGGATGTTGGACAGCTCAAAACTCACTCGCAACCCAATACCACAACAAACATCCTTCACCTTAAAATTATTTATACAGTAATTATATATTATTTTTTATTTTTATTATTATTATCATTTTATTTTCGGGGGAGAGAGAAAGAGGGGGGGAGGGGGGGATAATATGAAAATGTAAAATGTATCCCACATGTCTGTCCCACCCTTTTGAAACATTTCAACAAGATTATTAGCACTGTGTAACTGATATGAATGAGAGAAAATGCCTTCATCAACATCTTAATTACCGGTATGAATTTAACAGTTTAATCAAGCAATCTCCAAACAATACTAACTCATTCACTGCAACATTAACATCTTGTATTTTCTTCTGACTATTCCCCACAGGATTTCATTAGGTTTGGAAAACTCAGTGGTAGCAAGTGTGACAGACTGTATTTAGCTCAATTTTACATGTAATCCTGACTGACTAGAGTCAATTTTAGTAGGTTCAGGAAGTCACATTACAGCAAAAAGGCCAAAATTCAGCAGCTGCAAGTGTGATAAACTGTATTACCTCAACCTTTTATGTAATCTTGACTGACTACTGACAATTTTCGTGAGCTCTGGAAGCCACGTTGCAGCAAGAGTGTCAATTGACTTCATGAATATAAAATGTGAAAAAGTTAACCCCACCAGTCCAGAAAAAATATTTTGCATTTATATGTCATCATCTGACTATTCTCTTCAGGTTAAGTTTTACTTTATTTTACTTTTTTATTATTTTCTTTTACATAAATCAGTGAGATGCAGCTCTCATTTCCATTCAATAATAGATGCCTCACCCAAGATGACTAAAATCATGTGTGGGCAGCAAGAATACCCCTGTAAAATACCTCACCCAATACAAGGGGTTAGCAAGAGCTTATACAAGGGGTTAGTGAGAGCTTTATATAACTCCTACAGTTTGAAAGTCTATCTCAAGATGAACAAAATCATCTGGAGACAGCAGGAATACAATGTAAAATTAGTCATCATATTGAAAAGGCAACTCATATGATGTTCAACCTGTTCTCACTTCTGGCAAACACAGAGTTTATGGTCATCATTACATAGGACTTTTCAACTGACTGCTTTCTGCCTCTTGATTATGCGCTCTCTCATCTTTTTTGGCCTACCTCTTGCAACCCTACCCCTAACATTAACATTTCTCATTTTCTACACCCAATTATCATCCCCCATCCTCTCCACATGCCCAAACCATCTCAATCTACCTCTCCTCATCACAACACCGACACACTCCAGTTCCATACTACCCCTCAAATCTTCCATCATAAACCTAGCCCCCCCAGGCCTCACACTCAGGGACGCACTGCACATCCACCTAATCACTGTCATTTCTGTACGTTTGAGCCTGTGAATATTCTCCTCATTTACTGCCACACATGCTGCATACAAAGATCCTAAGGCATGGAGGGAGAGCCCTCTAAATGTCAGGAGAGGCCACAGTTCTCTGAACTTCTTTCAACCACTTCTCGCTCTAGCCACTGAGCTAACTCCTGCCCCATGTCCAGCATATAACAGCCTCCCAAATAACAAAACTCTTCCACACACTCAAGAGACTCATCAGCAAGTTCAATCCTTTCACGCCTGCCAATCTCCATCTGCTCTCCCTGACACACCACACACATGAAATCAGAATTATCTCACAGTCTGTTACTAATACCACTACATCTCATTACTTCCCACGCCCTTGTGGTACATGGCCACTCTCCTTCTTTGACAGTACTGCCACCAGCCTTAGATACAATCACTTTGGTTTTATCTGCATTTATTCTTAAGCCCTTGTGCCCCATACCATCTCTCCACTTCCTAAATCTTTCCTCTGCCTCCCTTTCATTCTCTGCAGTCAACACCAAATCATCAGTATACAACATCTTCCACAGGAGTCCATTTCTGAAGTCATGTGAGAGGGCTTCAAGTACCACGATAAACAACATGGGGCTCAAAATTGACCCCTGGTGCACACCAACATTCACAGAAAACTCATCACTTGAATCTCCATTCATCCTTACCTCAGTGTGTGCACCCACATGCATAGCCATAACCACTCTAACCAGCCACTCCTCGATCCCAAGCTTTCTCATTGTCCACTTCACCACATCTCTAGGGATTTCGTCAGAGGTGTTCTCCAAATCACCAAAAACAAGAACAGTTCCCGTTTTTTCCTATATATTTTTCCTGAAGCTGTCAAACAATGAATATGGCATCAGCGGTCCCTTTGCCTGGCATAAACCCAAACTGCATCTCATCAATATTAACTCTTTCTCTAATCATACCTTCTTGAACTCTCTCCATTACCTTCATTATCTGGTCTAAAAGCTTTATACCTCTATAATTCCTCTTTCCAGGGCATCACCCTTCCCCGTGTACACATTTACAACTGCACTCTTCAGCCAATCATCTGGGACCACAAAATCATATATAATCATATTTATCAGGTCAGTGACTAGCCTCACTCCTGTATCTCCTGAGGTGTTCAACATTTCAGCAGTCAATCCAGACACACCTGCTGCCTTCCCCACCTGCATCCTGTCTATTGCCCTTCTCACAGTAGCAGCATCAATCAAAGGCCAAGGGCCAAATACTGGATCTGCTGGCTCCAAACTTTCCATACCAGTCAAACTCCTCACTCAACAACCAGTTGTAAGGCTTTCTCCAGGCATCTTTAATATCCCCATTGTTAACCACTACCCTTCATTCATCACTCTTCACACACTGCTCATCTATGATATCCCTATTCTCCCTCTTCATCTGATCTGCCACCTTAAATATTATATTTTTCCTTTCTACATGATTCAGGCTATCAAGTAAAAGTCTATGCCTTAGACTTTGCCCTGTAAACCTCTTTTCTAGCCCTACACTTGGCAGCCAAGTGTTCCTCTCTGTTACCACCCTTCTTCCATTCCCAGAAAAGCCTTCTTTCCTACTTAACTGAAGATTCTACACCCACATCCCACCACCAAGTTACTTTATGTCTTGGCAGGCCTCTTGTCCATCCACATACTGAATCAGTAGCTCAAGAGGTTGCTCTTGAGGGTTCTGTACTGTTCATTAACACTTCTGTCAATGTCTCTCTGTTCAGCCACCACTCTACTCATCTCCCTATAGAAGGGATCCCTTACTGCTTGGTTTTTCAGCTTCCGTATTTTCCTCCTAGGTGCACAGATCCTCTTCTTCACCACCTGCTCCTGAAGCACTACGACACATATCAATAACATGTGTTATTGCACACACTCCTCACTCCCTATAACTTTAACATCCCTCAGTATCCTTCTATAAACCCTCCTGACCAGGAAATAGTCTATCTGGCTGCTATTTCCCCCAGACTCATATGAGTGGGTGTTAGCACCGAAGTGGTGACCTGCAGAGGTGTATGGTATGTAGGAGGACTGCTGGGCCTTGATAGCAGGCTGTGAAGCCTATGCGCAGCGGTAGCGTTCTCGCTTCCCATCTGGTAGACGGGAGTTCATGCCTCACTCAGGTTGCGAAAAGTTTCACTGACGAAGTGGGTGGGTACTGTCCCCCTTGAGCAAGGGGATGGGTGTGTGCGTGTGTGAAGGTCACAGCCTTGCCCATAGATCGGACTATATGAGCTTTCAGCTCCCTTCCGGGAGGGTAAAAGCTGACGATCACGACCATCAAGTGATCCTGACCGACCCGGTGAGTTACACACACACAAAATCAACCTACTCTCTCTCTCTCTCTCTTCCTAGTTTTGTGTGTGTGTACATGTGTGTGTGTGTGTCTAACTCTGGGCATAGGCTTCACAACCCGTTCACAAGGCCCATTAGTCCTCCTTCATTCCATACACCTCCACATATCACCACTTCGATGCTAACACCCAACGTCCATATTGAATACATGCTAGGGCTGTCTCATACAAGACTGGTGTACTGATATTAGCCGGGGTATTTTTATCAGTAAAGTCTGCTTTAATGAAATTCAAATCCGTAAACTGTTCTCTGCCCCAGCCGGGATTCGAACCTGGGACCATTAGGACTGCAGGCCACCTCTCTACCAATTCAGTCACTGCCTCCCCCTCACAATCATGTTCATTGCTTCTCCAAACCTGAGTATCCTCTTCCCTTCCTCATTTCTTAGACCATATGCATATTCCCCATGTATTCCTTCATATCCTAATAAAGGGATGCCATACCCTTGTCATGTGCTTCTCATACATAACCCAATCATATCAGCTTGACAACTCCCCAGCCTTACCAACCACCAAACCTCACTTTCATATCCTCCTTTTTCACAACCTCATCTACATCCTCTCTCTCCACATGACCATACCATCTACTGTACTCTATAATCAACAGCAGTCCTTACTCATCTTTTGTCATCTTCATCAACATCATCCGGACCTCCTTTCCCAACCTAGAGCAGGGTGAGGAGTAGGAACATCCAGACAGCCCAAGTCTGCCCGATTCAATGGGCCACGCTTCCATTTACTCATTTCTCAAGCCCCCGGAATCCTGGCTCTATCATCTTTTGTAAATTACATAACTTCTTATCCTACCCACTCTATGTACTCTGTACATTCAAGTCCCATTTTCACTGTTCTTACTCTTCATTTTTTATACTCAAGCCACAGACTCATAAATTAACCCCTTTAATCTAACAAAGTTCCATATATTTTTATTCTTTCTGCCTTTAAATGACTTTATCAAACTTAGAGGAGCATTTCCAGACTTAAGATGTTAAATATAACTTTGTTTTTATCCTTTCAGTACTAAGAGAGAACTCCTAAGCAAAATAAGTATATCTGGAGGCAGCAGTAAAACTGACAAAGCATGTTACAGGAATGAAGGGGTTAACATAGGCACTAACACACCTTCCCGTAATCCTCCTGGAGCTTCCACACTCATCCTTCAGTTTAGTATCAGGGCCTTCAAAACAGCAACCACCTTCTTTCCTGCGCCATTTTACTCACTACTTCCTTTGCATATTTACCCCTCTTTTTTATTACTGCACCAAGACACTTAATCTCCCTAACCAGTTCAAGTCACTCACAATTCACCAGTACATCAAACTGTGTTACTTTCTCTCAACAACTAGCACTTCAAACATGAAAAAAGTACAATATCAAAATGAAAAACAAAATGCATGAAAACAACTACCAGGGGAAAAATAAATCATTCAAATGAAAAAGACTACCAAGAGATTACCATAATCCCTTATCAACTGTCTATACTTCTGGGGCCACAACAACAATTCTCTCATGCGTAACTATCCTCCATTCATTCTAACAACCTAAAATTGCCATCTCTTCATCCTAAATACCAAATTTCAGCATGAGATTAACACTACTACATGGTGCTAGCCACAAAAGGCCATGGAAAATATGTAGTAACAATACTTCCTTGTTCTGCCACTGGTCTGTAGCAAGAGATTACTGATAAAATGAGGTGTAAGTTAAGAACTGGTTTTATGGAAATAATGTAGTGCCATGGTAGTGTCTATTCTGCCCATGAGTCATGAGTACCTGGTTGCAAAATGACAAAACCCATGCCAAGTTAAAGAAAAACTACAAATCAGTCCTTAAAAGAGCTCATATACCAACCAAAGTGAACCAGGCAGCAGCATAGCCACCCAACAATGCTAAATATTTCTTAAAAAACACTTGTAATCAATGATGTCTTTAGCTGTCTGGAGAAGATGGAGAGTGAGACTAACAATGAATGTTTGAGCACGAGGTGGATGGGAGGATGAAAAGACAGAGTATGAGATGGTGGGATGAGGTAAAGGTACAAACCCTGCCATGCTCTCAGCACCATTTTTGTCATTATACTGTACGATCACCATTTTCACTCATTCAATCATTACAATTCTACATTCAACATACAACTGATCATTAACTAATCTGCTTTCCAAAAACATAACCCAATGGACTGGTTGACGGCCATGTACAAACCCAATGGACTGGTTGACAGTTGTGTACAAGCTCAATAAAATAATAAAATGGTCATTCGTAATCATCAGAATATCATTAATTTTCTCTCCGATTTAATATTTATGAAAAAAAAAAAAGTCAAAGTTGGAGATTATCGCACCATGCGAAACATGCACCCTCACTATGATGTCACAACCCATATCAAAGAAACAGCTGACAACCACTCACAACAATGTCTGGGAATCATACCCCAGTAAGGGGAAGATTTCTGTGATATTCAGCTGTTATTATCAAGACAGGCATGTAAGACTTAGTGTGATAGCTCTCTTAAATATGAAGTATGCTATGGTGTGCTTCAGCGAAGAGTTTTGTTGGTTTTAGAGAGATTATAGTGACGGTTACCCTTCCGACAACCAGGTACCTGTAGGACAACTCGGCAGCACCAAGATTATATTTGATAAATCGTAATGAAGTGATTTATGAACTGAATCAGCATAAGTATTGACAGGCCCTGACTCCAAGGGCATATAGCCCTGAAACTGGATAGTAATACACAGGGTAGATGTCACAAAGACATAAATATTTCAATGTTTTTTCCTCCTAGATAGGGCTGACCATGGAAAACTAAACCTCTGTGGAATATCTGGTTATCTGATTTCTTGGTCTTATGTAATGGTGATGTTTGAACATCTTCACAACAGCCAGTCTGATCTGGAGAATAAGATTTACACATCTCTACCAAAGGCTTAAGCCAAAGCTAGGGATGATTTTGCTTGACAAATGACTGTTAGGTTAGGTTAAGCTGCATATGCTAGGCTATTATAATTTTTATCACCATATAGCAGCCGTGGCTCAGTGGGTTAGAGCGCTCCGCTCTGGCCGTAGGGTCGGAGGATCGAATCCACCCAAGGGTCATTGGTAGACATCAGGAAGGGCATCCGGTCATAAAATGCTACACGCTCCAATCCAAAAAGGCCGACACATGCAAGCATGTTGCAGCCTTCAAAAACGAAACGAAACGAATATAGGTTCATACACACCTAATTATCTGAAATCCAGTAAAAAATTTATGTTTAATTTGACTATTAACCCTTTCGCGCATGGTAAGTGTTAATAAGTTTCTCGGCTCATGATTTTATTCCCCCCGTGCTTCAGTGGCAGCCCGCGTGACGCAAATTTCACGTATTCTCGCCTCATTTTCGCCACCCAAACCTCAAAATATTGCCATGAAACCTACATCGTCTTATTCACCGATGTTTGTTTTAGCTGACAGGAAAAAAAAAAAAAAAGAATAAAAGTACATTGGGCCACCGTGAATAAACATTTCGGAACATGCATCTCACTTCCCAACATCGTCGTTCGAATGTTTTTCATCATACAGAAAAATGTTTTTAGAAGTTTTGATAGAGAATTTCATTAGCTTTCAAATGAGGTTTGTCCGGCTGTGATGTGATTTGTAGGTTTCGAGAAAATGGCCAAAAACTAAAAGCCATTTAAATTTTTTTTTTTTTTTCAGGGACCTCTAGCTCAGAAGTTTTCTCACCCACCTCATGTTTTTATTACATAATCTTATGTAGAATTTCATGAGCTTTCTCCTGATAACCGTTATATTTTGATACGCCTCATAGTTCCCGAGTAAATCGCACAAAACTACAGGGTACTCGCGGCCGCGGTGCACTTTCCTCTTGGACGGACAAAAACCGTTATAATTCCGCCTATGTAACAAGGACTTTTCATTATATAAATTACATAGGTATGTTTTATTCATACATAGAATTCACTGATCTTTATCATGGTCCTTACAGGAAATCGATTAGCCCAATAGTTATCGGGCAAACGGAGATCAAATGAAGGTGTGAGGGTGGAGAGAGTGGTGTAACTCCGCCACAGTGAACATTTTATCGCTGGTAAGCCTAACGGCTGATAACGAACAACAGTGCTTTTCTAGTTATAAATCTATGTCCCACCAACATAATCATGTCAAAATATGCTCACAAATAATCTATTATAACACTGAGTCTAACACGGGCTTTGCCTCGGTCGGGAGGAGGGAGAATTAGTAAGATTTAAAGGGACACACACTCGCGCGACCTCACGGCTTGCCTGCTTGTCAGATACTGCTCTGCCTAGCTCCGGACACCCCCCCTATACCCCTGACAGTGTGGCCAATGACTTGCCTCGGAAGAGATGCGCGGCCGCTAGAATGCACCCAAATTTCACGCAAATCGGCCAAAAACTTTATATTTGGTTAATTTTTTTTCGCTTTAAAACGCGATTTGTGTCCGTGTGCGTGAGCACAACCCATCATATGTAACGCGAATCGCATTACCGTGCGCGAAAGGGTTAATAAAAAAAATTCAGGACTGAAAGCAAAAATTTGCTAAAGTTTGAAGAAGTGTTTCACCTTTAGCTTAACAACTTGCCTTGACAGACTTGTTTGTGTAAATATTGATCAACAATGAAAATACATTTATTTGTGCTTTAAAACAATATTTATGCAAAATGGAAGTCTGTCAATGCGTGTTGACAATCCGAAGGTGAAATATCCACTAACTTTAGCACATTTTAGCTCTGAATCCCGATTTATAATTAACAGTCACATTAAGTACAAATTTTTTACCGGATTTCGGATAATTAGGTGTGCATGAACCTATATGGCGATAAAAATTATAATATTTTCAATTTAAAAGTGCCGATTCGGTAAATGACTACCGATTTGGTATTTCCTCGCACCACTTTCCAACAGTAGTTGTAGCTGTGATGATCTGCTTGCCACCACAATTGCCTAGTTTTCATCTCTTGAATAAGTGATGACTCTTTTTTCATGTGTGATTCTACTTTTCTTGCACAGTGGAACAAGCACCAGTAGTGGTTATTTGCTGACTTGGCCATGATGATGCAAAGCTTGGCTAATCAGCAGAACCACAATCACACAGCTGGTGATGACAGTCGTCTTTTGTCTCCAGGCTTGGTGACCTATGACGTCACAGCCACTCGAGGCTTGCACTACCATCAATCTCCTTTTGTGCAACTCTGAAGGCTTACATCTCCAAATTTTTACTCTGGTTTGTCAAATTAATTATATCATAGGATAATTCAGCATATTTATCACCCAAATAAATTGTAAAAAAGAAAAAGAAAAAGAGAAAAAAAAAGGTCGACCGTCAACCAGTCCATTGTATAGTGGGGTTTGACTGTATGAGAGGGGTGTGTGAGTTTCAGAGGTCAGCCAGATGGCAGAAGACTGGGTGACAAAGCCAATTTGTTTGTGACCACCTTTCAAGGGATTAAGATACTTGTCGACAAAGATAGAGAATTAACTCAGTTTCAAGTTTTTTTCAATGTTAAAGACTGCACTCATACAGTAATTTCTAATTTATAGCCATTTCATTTATTTCCTCTATTACACTACAAGTGAACTTATCCATACTCCTCAATGAAATGTTGCAAATGAATCATTATAAAATTGTGTGTGTGTGTGTGTGTTTCCTACCTAACTGTTCTTACCTAATAGTATCTTAACAGGAATGAGTCAAGCTCGTACTGTCCCGTGTTCTTACCTAATAGTATCTTTACAGGAATGAGTCAAGCTCGTACTGTCCCGTGTCTTAAACCATTTATGAACTGTTTTGGCTCACACTATTTCATTTGGTAGTGCATTCCACTGATCAATTGCCCTATTTGGGAAACGAAATTTCCTTACGTCTTTATCACTTCTTTTTTTTTTATGCAGTTTCTTGCAGTGTCCTTTTGCTGATGCTTCCCCATAGGTTATATATTCATTTATGTCTATTTTCTCCTTCCCTGATATGAATTTATATAGCATAATCATGTCTCATCTTTTCCTTCTCTCCTGCAGTGTTGGCAGATTCAGTTTTTCTTCATAGTTTAGATCCTTTAAGCTTGGTACCCATCTTGTAGTGGCCCTTTGAACTTTTTCAATCTTATCTATGTGTATCTTGAGATGAGGATTCCAGACTACTGATGCATACTCCAGGGTTGGTCTTACGAAGGATGTTATCTTCCTCAGCACGTCTTCATTATGTATGTGAATGCTATTCTCATATTTGCAAGCAGTGTATACATGTTCCATATCTTCTCAATTACATGTAAGCCGGAGATGGCCTGTTACTGATAATCACACCTAAGTACTTCTCTCTTTCTGATATGTGTAGGGTTTTACTTCCTAACTTATAATCCCAATCTGGTCTTTTCCCACTTTTACCCAACTTGATTACATGACACTTGTCCACAATAAATTCCATTTGCCATTTAATACTCCATTCATGAAGTTTATTTAATTCTTCTTGTAGTTCTTTACAAGAGTCTGTGTAAGTAATTCTCCTTTGTATTTTTGCATCATCCGCACAAACATATTTAAATAGCTTTCATTTCCAATATTACTAGCGATGTCATTTATATACACTAAAAACATAATTGGTGCCAGCACTGAGCCCTGTGGAACTCTGCTAGTCACTTCCCTCCATGATGAGTAATTTCCTCTTAGTACTGTTCTCATTTCCCCTTTCGTGAGAAAATCTAGCATCCAACAGTACAGTTTGCCTCGGATTCCTCCTTGATGGTACAGTTTCCATATGAGTCTTTGGTGCGGTACTCTGTCGAATGCTTTCTTGAAAGCTAGATAGATACTGTCTACCCATCCTTCTCTTTTCTGTAGGGTTTCTGCAACTCTGTCATAGTAGCTTAATAGATTGGTAACACATGATTTCCCATTCCTGAAACCAAACTGTCATTCTGTTTTCATATTGTGTTCTTCAAGATGATTTACCCAAACCTTTCTTATCAGCTTTTCCAGTACCTTGCTTACAACACTGGTTAGTGATACTGGTCAGTAGCTGAGTGGATTTTGTGTATCCTCTTTCTCGAATAGGGAACAATGCTTTCTTCCAAATATCAGGTAGTTTA
>JAGKTI010009801.1:0-15559 GCA_018397915.1 Birgus latro
TAATACTACAACTACCACTTCTACAATTATTAATACTACAACTACCATTTCTGCAACTACCACTTCTACAACTACCACTTCTACAACTATTGATACTACAACTACTGTTAATACTACAACTACCAGTACTACAATTACTACTAATACTACAACTACCACTTCTACAACTATTAATACTAGAACTACAACTACTATTAATACTACAACTACCACTATTACAACTACTATTAATACTACAACTACCACTACTACAACTACTACTAATACTACAACTACCACTACAACTACTACTAATACTGCAACTACCACTACAACTACTACTATTAATACAACTACCACAACTACTACTATTACTACCACACCTACAACACATACTACCACTACTACTACCAATAAAAGTACTATTACAAAATAACTAAGAAAAAAAATAATGTGAACAAAGTACCAGTAGTTATTTACGTACTGCCCATAATCGGAAATACTTACCACTACGACTTTCTCTTTCCAGTGATTTGTTCTTTTTCATCATAAGAAATATGTATAAACAAATATTTTCAAAATAAAATAAGGCTGCGACCTTATCGTGAAACAAACTTTCTGCTTCCATTACTCACATAAACCTATGCAGAGCAGTGAAATCAGTTTTCTATTAACACAAAAAACAACATACCAGTATGTACAAAACTAACTTATGCATAATACCCAGACTCCTATCACTCGGTCTTTGAGTGGAAATCGACGGAATAGTAAGTGCACAGCGCCACCTCACATTCAGCACACCACCACTTCGTCATACGGCGTTGCTGTGGTCGGCGTGATGAATTGGCGCAATCAACGCCAGAAGGCTTCTTTGCCTGCAGGTGTTGGAGGCAGTATTTCCATGACATGCATGCTGAGGTAGTCCCTGCGCTGCAGGCGGTCAGACAGTTGCTGCACACCGTGCCTCCGTTTCACGGAAGGCTTTACCTGCCCATGTCTCTCCAGAAGGCCGTAAATTACATCCCTCTCGAACTACTCGTATCTGAGGGATATGCTGGTCTGTGTAACATCCTTGTGCAGAATGAAGGCATTCAGTACACAGATGTCCAGTACATCTATGAATGCCTTCTTATACCACTTACAACACCTCTTCAGACAGTCGATGGTGCTGATCTGCATATCAGATTTATCAACGAGTCGCATGTTCACGTTATTGTCGATAACATCATCAGGCTTGAAGACTGGTTGCCTCGTTCTCCTGTCGACCTTGCCAATGTCAATCAGTGTACCTTCATGGACCCTGAAGAGGATATTCATCTTCCTCTTATCGTGCCAGTGAATTGTCAGGAGTTTATCTGATTTCAAGGTCCTACAGTCCCCCTTCACGGTGCCCATGGGAAAGGATGGCCAGTGCTTCCTCTTTGCACGGACAGTGCCACACGATCCAATTTTGTGTTCTTGCTGGTACTTTGCAAGACTTGGTGCCGTGTAATTATTATCCATGTACAGGATGTGGTTGCCACCGAAGTACCTGTACATCAGCCTCTTGACAACTGAGCCAGTGAAGCCATGGGGATCATCCTTCGACAAAACTGCATCACTCGCTGTATACACAATAAAGTCCAACACGTACCCAGTGTTCCCCCGCTGTGGCGGGGGGACACAATCTGGCCTCACTATGGGGTGGTACTACTACTCTCCCGCCAGGTTGTGTCAGGAAGAATTCTGCCACCGTATTCCTTGCATATCGTAAAAGGCGACTAAAAGGGGCGGGGTGAAGGGACTTGGGACCCCCTCCTCCGTTTTTTTTTAGTTCCTAAAAAGAAACAGGCCATAGAAAGGGATAGGGGATTGAGTTATCCCCGTACCCTGAAGATTGGGTCTATGAATGTGTGTGGATGTAGTACGATTGAGGCTAAAAGGGAGGAGATAGGGAGAATGTTTGTGAGAAGAAAGTTGGATGTGTTAGCTCTGAGTGAAACAAAAATGAAAGGGAAAGGTGAGTCTAAGTTTGGAAGTCTGAATGGAAGATTGTCAGGTGTTGACAGAGGAAGGGCAAGAGAAGGTGTGGCCTTGTTAGTGAGATCAGAAGTGCAGCAGTTTGTGACTGAATGCAAGGAGATGTCAGAGACTAATGTGGGTGAAAGCGAAATTTGAACATGAGTTGTGGGTATTTGTGAGTGCATATGGACCTGGTAGTGAAAGGGATGAAGAAAAGAGAGAGTCTTTCTGGAATGATGTTGATGAGTGTTTGCAGAGTTTTGAAGCAAATGTGAATGTCGTAATGATGGGAGATCTCAATGCTAGAGTAGGAAGTGTAGCAACTGAAGGTGTAGTTTGTATGCATGGTGTGCCTGGAAGAAATGAAAATGGGGAACGAATGATAGGGATGTGCGTTGAGCGAGAGATGGTGATTGGAAATACCTTGTTTGAGAAGAAAGATATTTATAAGAATACATGGGTGAGACAGGAGGGTGGAAGGGTTGTTGATAGAGCATTGATAGACTATGCAATTGTGTCCAGGAACGTAATAGGAAGATTGTTGAATGTGAGAGTTTTGAGAAGGGAGGGTGGAGGTATGTCTGACCATTACCTGGCGGAGGGATAGATGAGAGTAGGTAAGAGATGGGTGAGAGCTAGGAGAGTTAGGTGTGGCAGGGAGGTTTTGAAAGTGAGTGAGTTGGATAAAAAAAGAGAAAATGATAGAATATCAGGAGAAATTGAGAGATTAGGAGAATGGCAGTGTGGAGGAGGAATGGCAGTTGTTTAAGAATGCTGTGGTGGGGCATGCGGAAGATGTGTGTGGTGTAAGACGAGTGGGTGGTGGTGTAAAAAGGGGAAGTGAATGGTGGTGTGAGGAAGTAAGTATGGCTGTGGCTGAGAAGAGATGTGCATATGAAGTGTGGCTGCATAGGAAGGATGAAGTGTCATATGAGAGGTATAAGGAAAAGAGGAATTGGGCGAGAAGTACTGTGCGTGATGCTAAAGTGGCAGCAGATGAGAGGTGGGGTAGGCAGTTGACTGAGAATTTTCAACAGAATAAGAAAATGTTTTGGAAGGAGATGAAAAGGGTGCAAAACTGAGAGTTTGGGAAGGAAGTGCGAGTTAAAGCAGAGGAGGGAAGGATGTTAACTGAGATGGATGCAGTAAGGAAGAGATGGGCGGAGTATTTTGAAAGATTGTTAAATGTAGAGGAGGGAAGGGAGGCTGAGATTTTGGCAGATGGAAAGGTGCAAGGAGTCAATGTGCTGGGAGAGATGAATGATTCTTTGATCACGATGAAGGAAGCGCAGGAGGCAGTAAAGGAGATGAAAACAGGGAATGCTCCAGGTATGGATAGGTGTGGTGTGGAATGCCTGAAAGATGGTGGAGCGACTATTGTTGACTGGTTAGTACGATTGTTGAATGTGTGTTTTGTGAAAGGTATGGTGCCAATAGAATGGGCAAGTGTTTGTCTGGTTCCGTTATATAAAGGTAAGGGTGATAAGTATGAATGTACTAGCTTTAGGGGTGTAAGTCTGTTGAGTGTTGTAGGTAAGGTGTATGGTAGAGTGTTAATGAAGAGAGTTAGAGAGGGTACAGAGGGAGTGATTGGTGATGAGCAGTGTGGCTTTAGGAGTGGGAGGGGATGTGCAGATCAGGTGTTTGCTGTGAGACAGGTGTGTGAAAAGTATTTAGAGAAAGGTAAGGATGTGTTTGGGGCGTTCATGGATTTAGAGAAAGCATATGATAGAATTAATAGCAAGGCTTTGTGGACTGTTTTAAGATTATATGGACTTGGTGGTAGGTTGCTAAAAGGAGTTAAAAGTTTCTCTGTAAATAAAGCGTGTGTAAGAGTGGGAAATACTCTGAGTGATTGGTTTCCCGTGAAAGTGGGGCTGTGGCAGGGATGTGTGATGTGACCTTGGTTGTTTAATACTTTTATGGATGGTGTTGCAAGGAAGGTGAATGCAAGAGTGTTAGGTGGAGGTCTGACTCGGATGAATGTTGATGGTAGGGAGTGGAATCTGAAGCAGCTGCTGTTTGCAGATGATACTGCATTGGTGGCTGACTCAGAGGAGAGATTGAGACAGTTGGTAGAGGAGTTTGGAAGGGTGTGTGAAAGGAAGAAATTGAGGGTAAATGAGAATAGGAGTAAATTGATGAAGTGTGCGAGGTTGGTAGATGGTAGGAGGATGAATAGAGTTTTGAATGGTGAGTTGCTTGAGGAAGTTGAGTGTTTTAAGTATTTAGGGTCACATGTTGCTGTGGATGGAAGTGAAGTTTAGAATGAATGAAGTAGGAAAGGTGCTGGGAGGAATGAAAAAAGTGTTTAGTCGTTCACCTAGAATTGATGTAAAGAGAAGGCAGTATGAGGGTATTGTGGCACCGACTGCATTATATGGGTCTGAAACATGGAATTTGGGTGTAGTAGAGAGGAAGAGTTTGAATGTAATGCAGATGAGGTACCTGTCTGAGGAGTATGTGTGGAGTAACATGTATGGACCGAGTGAGAAATGACGAAGTGCGAAGGAGAACTGGAGTTGTCCGGGAGATGGCTGATCGAGTTGAGCAGAGGGTGTTGCGATGGTTTGGGCATATGGAGAGAATAGATAATGGGCGATTGGTGAAAAAGATAACTAGATCTGACGTGAGAGGTGTAAGGCTGAGAGAAAGACCGTAAATAGGATGGATGGACAGTGTGAAGAGAGCGTTGGATGCGAGAGGGATGTCTGTTGAGCAAAGAAGAGTGGCTGTGCGTGATAGAAATGATTGGAGAGAAACTGTGAATGAATAAATGATGACGCAGCCCTGAGGGGATATTCTCCCGCATTTGGTCTGATCAGCTGATCAGGTCAGGTGCGGGTGAGGGGATGGGTCCATTATGATGTGGCAGGGGTAAACCAGCTCTGCTGTTGGGCCCTGCTGCAGATGTCACTGACTGCACTGCGCAGTTGACCCTCGTAAGGTGTGGTGCAGTGAGGATCTGTCCCTTCTCCCCTTGGGGCTAAGATGCGAATGAATGTGTTAGAGTGGATGGGTAAATTGTGAGTGTGTCGTCCTGTTTCGGCTACCTCCCTTTCCTTGGGGGAAGCAGCCTAGGTATATAGGTAGATAGACATACCCAGTCTTGCAATCACACAATACAAAAAACTTTATTCCAAAACGATGTCTTTTTGAGGGATTGTTCTGAATTAAGCCAAGACATCCCTGAACAAAACAAGCGACTCGTCAAAAACAACCTTTTGGAATGGCCTGAAAAAAGATTGAAAATTTTCCTTCATCATCTCTAAACTTGAGCGCATCTTCCACAATCTATCGTTCAGATGTGGGCCCATATTGGTGGAGAAATGCAGGTACCTCAGGACGTCAAGGCAGTCCTGTGGTATATACTTACCAAATACGGGAGTTGCAGCAATATCGTCCAAGAGCCAATAATCATGTACATTGTGTTTCCTTACATGAGGCATCAACATAGTCAATGCCAACCAAACATACACTTCGTTAACATTCATCGCAGTCCAGTCATCCATCTTCGCACTCTTTCTCAGGTGCGAGATTTCAGTCCAGTTGCAGCAGAATTCCATGAAAGTATTCACTTCTTTCACAATGAACTCCATCACTGCGGTAGTGAAATAAGCAAGGAAGAAGTCCACTGCAGAAGAAGATCAATTACAGGGGAGTTCTGGCTGCACACCTGTGTTTTTGTCATCAAACACAGGTACCTCGGGCTGAAACCCCTACTCTTCTTCTCAGGCAAAAGTTTCAAACCTGCCAATCCTAGGGTGCTGCCTTGTCTGCCATGCACGTGGCCTGCCTCGCCCCTTGCCACGGCCCTTAGCATGGCAGCGTGGTGGCGAGTCCAGTGACTTACCACTAGATGAGGCAGGTGATGATGCTGGTGATGGTGATCGTGGTGGTGATGGCGATGATGATAGGCATCGGCGGGCACGTTCCTTTTTTCTTTTTTCTTTTTTTTATGCAAGGAAGAAGGAACCAAAGGCCATGGGCCTGCATACTGTTCCTTCCAAGAAAAAGCAAAAACAATACAAAAGAGAGCCAAATTCAAGATCCGTTCATTTCGAGATGCCTGGACACACTGCGTTTGAAAGACTGGAGATCATAGAATGTAGGAAATACAGACAGAGGAAGACAGTTCCAGAGTTGACCAGTTGCATAAATGAAGGACTGGAAGTAACGGTTAACTCTTGCATTAGAGAGATGGACAGAAAAGGGATGAAAGTTTGTTGCTAGACGGGTACTACGTGCCCGTCGTAGAGGTGAAGGGATGCAAGCAGACAGTTCAGAGGAATAGTGACCGTTGAAGTAGCGATAAAACAGAGATAAAGATGCAACAGTGCAGTGAAGAGACAAAGGTTGAAGGAATCAGTAAGAGGAGGAGAGTTAATGAGACAAAAAGCCTCTGACTCCACCCTATTGAGAAGAGCTGCATGTGGGGAGCCTCCCCACACATGAGAGTTGTACTCCATACACGGGCGAATAAAACCCGTGTACAAGGTCAACAACTGTGCAGGGATAAAGAAAGTTCGGAATCGGTTTAGCGCACCTAATCTCTTGGAAGCAGATTTCACAAGAGATGTAATATGTTCATTCCAAGGCAAATCCCGAGAGAATGAAACCCCAAGCATGTTTAAGGATGATGCAGGACTGAGATGGACATTATTAAACATTACTGGGTAATCCTGAGGAAGATTGTGTCGGGTTGATAAGTGTAAGAACTGAGTTTTTGACGCATTAAAAATAACAAGATTATTTATACCCCAGTCAGAGATACGGGCCAAGTCAGACATAAGGTGTGCCATAGCCTCCATCCCCTTTTTGTTGAAGTAACTCCTGAGATGAACGTTGCGGAAACCGAATGGAAAGGTGAAGGGTGGAATCATCAGCATATGAGTGGATAGGGTTAGATGTACAGCTTAGAAGGTCATTGATGAATAAAAGGAAGAGAGTTGGTGATAGGACAGAGCCCAGAGGAACACCACTGTTGACAGGTCTAGGAGAAGAACTATGGCCGTCTACAACAGCGGCTACAGAACGATGAGAAAGGAAGCTAGAGATGAAGGCACAGATAGAAGGATAGAAACCATAGGAGGGCAGTTTGGAAATTAAAGATTTATGCCAGACTCGATCGAAAGCCTTTGAGATGTCAAGTGCAATGGCAAAGCTTTCACCAAAGTCCCGAAAGGAGGATGACCAGGAGTCTGAAAGGTAGGTGAGAAGATCGCCAGTGGAGCGCCCCTGACGGAGCCCATACTGACGATCAGAAAGAGTGACAGGAAAGATGCTGTAAGATTTTTCTGATAAGAAATGACTCGAAAACTTTTGAGACGCAGGATGTTAAAGCAATTGGACGATAGTTAGAGGGTTGGGAATGGTCACCCTTCTTTGGGACTGGCTGAATGAGAACAAACTTCCAGCAAGAAGGAAAGGTACAAATTGATAGTCAATGGCGAAAGAATTTACCTAGGTAGGGTGTAAGCACAGAAGCACAGTTTTTGAGGACAACAGGAGGGACTCCATCAGGCCCATATGCCTTGTTAGTACCGAGGCCAGTGATGGCAGAAAATACATCAGCTGAAGAAATTTTAATGTCAGTCAAGAGGAAGTCAGAGAGGGGAAGTGATGGAGGAACAGCACCGGAATCGTCTAAGGTGGAATTGGAGGAGTAAGTCTGAGCAAAGAGATCTGCTTTATCAGTAGAGGAAATAGCTACAGAGCCATCAGAGTAGAAAAGAGGAGGGAAGGATGATGAGGCAAAGTTGTTAGAAAGGTTTTTGGCCATGTACCAGAAGGAGCGAGAAGAATTCGAGTTGGAGAGTTGAGAACATTTGGCGCAGATGAAATTATTTTTAGCAGAGCGAGCACCTGCACCAACATAGCCTGATGTGCTGGGCTGTGGTGATAAGACATGTGGAGAGGCAGGCCAGCGTGGCGAGCCACGTGGCGAGGCAGGCCAGCATGGTGAGCCACATGGTGAGGCAGGTAGTGAGGCAGGCTGGGGTGGTGGGGCACATGATGAAGTGGGAAACGATGCAGGCAGGCCGTGTGGGTGAAGGTAGTGATGATGTAGGTTGGGTAGAAATTTCTACCGTTGGCGCTCTGGTGCACGGCTCAGCCTGTGGCATTTCCTCCTCCCGCCATCCTCCACCTCCTCCCTTTCTTCACTCCCTACCTCCCATCCCATCTTCACTGAGTGAATATCACCCTCTGCAGGATCATCAACAACATCTGTCCCTTCATCGTCAGAAAAGGCTGATGATTGTGCAGAGGGATAATATCACTGCACAGTGGAGAACTCATGGTCACTCTCCTCCTCTGAGGCATATGTCTCCACATTCACCATGGCAATGTCACTTACCTCAGAGGAAGAGTCACTTTCCCCACTCACTATTGACGATAATGGTAGATCCAACTCCCTCCCTATCACACTGTCACTAAGGCCTTTCATCTTAGGACCTTTTGACTTAATTGTTGTTCAAGTCAGCAGTCGCTGATGGTCACCAAAGGGTCCGGACACAGGAATATAATTTTGTGTAGGTCTATCCATGATGGAGATATGCAGGCAACTGAAGCATGACTACGATGCATGCGGAAGGGTTGCCAGTGGTTGCGTGTGGTAGAATTAACCAGCTGAATATTCAAACAATTATGCGAATTACTAAATCATGCATACATGACCCCCAGACAGCCCCGGGAGGACATGTATACATGTCACTCTGACAGGATGGGTTAGAGGATGCCATGTCAATTCCTATTTTCAGTTGAAAGGTAGCAGAAATTTGAAATACTCATGTCGTGAGTGAGATGGAAGGAGAAATTTTCCCTTATTCTTATCATGCTGACACCCGCGGTGGGGAGGGGGGAGAGAGAGGGGGGGGGAGCAGGATTGTAGTGTATGCTATTACACAAACTTAGCCTTTAGCATTATAGCATGCAATTTTAGGAGCATAAGGAGGGAGGAGGGAGAGGCGAGGGAGTGATACAACAAACACGTCACTCTTCTCTCTTCTGTCGTGCTAGTAATTTCAGTGCCAGGGCTAGTAATTTAAGTGCCAGGGCAAAGACGAATCCATCCCCTCCACTAAAAGCAAATACTAAATTTGAAGCAAAAGGGCCAGAAATGAGTCAAAATTCCGGAACCAGTGGCCCAAATGGATTGGAAACTGTCTTATTCTTCAAGTTACATCATTTTAATTGTACCTAGCTCTAAGAAAAATTGTATTAATATTATTTCTTATCATTATTATTATTACTGTTATGTTTATTATAATTACTATTGTAGGTGAGGGCACTCACCATCCACTCACTAGATGCAGTGCTGCTCGGGTGTCTGCCATTTCCTCTCGTCTTTCCTTCTTTCCCTCCTTCCTCTTCGTTCTTTCTTTCCTTCATTCTTTCCTCTTCCTTCTGCCTATGGGTGACTTTACATACCCTCTTCTGTCCTCCTTTCCTTTATTCTTTCTTCCTCCTTCTGCCTATGGGTGACTCTACTGTGAGTGACAAGCCAAATGGTATCCTGTAAACCAGAAACCATTTACTACATTGGGTGGTAACCATACAACCAAATAATGGCGCTTGATGGTTTAGTTGGTAATTAAGGTGCTCCAGTCGGATTGAGCCTGTGTAGGTTTATATCCAAGGAGTGGTTGGGGTTTATTGCCAGGACCAACCTCCCTAGCCCCGGGCTCCTACGCTTCACGTGGGGCAAAGTAGGATTGGATGATGGATGGATGGATGGACAGTTATTGTTATAAATGAGCAAGCTCTTCCTGTGCAGTCAGAGAAATCATGGAACTGCATACCCAGTTCTGTGATATGTGTGCCAATTATTATTATTATTATTATCATTATTATTACTGTTGTTGTTCTTGTTGTTGTTGTTGTTGGTAAACATACGCTTCACTTGAAGCAATAGAAGCACCTTCCTAAATCAGCTTTTGTTGTTCCTTATAGTTTGTCATATTTTTTCCTCCACCAAGGAAGTTTTGTTTTAGTCTGCAATGGTTTGTTTGTTTGTTTGTCTGTCTGTCTGTTAGCAGGATTACTCAAAAAGTTATAAACAGATTTTGATGAAATTTTCTGGAAGGGTGGGCCATGGACCAAGGAGTAAATGATTAAATCTGAGGCCGGATCCGGATCCAGATCCGGCGTATTCCGCACAATACTACCAAAAGCTCTCAGTGAATTTCAATGAAATATGTGGAAACGTGCGCTGTGGACCAAGAAAGAATTGATGAAATTTGGAGGCCGATCCGGATCATATGCCAACGGATCCGGATCCGGGATTACTCAAAAAGTTATGAATGAATTTTTATGAAATTTTCTGAAAGGGAGGGCCATGGGCCAAGGAAGTTTGATGGTGGATCCGGATCCGGAGTATCCAGCACAATATCTCCAAAAGTTCTCAATGAATTTCAATGAAATTTCGTGGCAAGGTGGGCCATGAATCAAGAAAGAATTGATTAAATTTGGGGGCGGATCCGGATCCTTTTTAATGGCAATGGCATTGGCGGAGGTATGCGCTTTCTGAGCTCTTTCTAGTTCTGATTATTTCTAGGGTGGTAAATAAGCGTTTCTTGTTAAATCTGTTTCCCCACTGTTTTTTGCTAAGTTCCACTGTGTCAGCTCGTTCGATTTGTCAGTGTAATGGTGGCAGGTACTCTCCTTACATAAGTGTTTAACTAAACCTAACCTAACCTTGATTAACAGTACCTAAAAATTTTACGTAACCTAACCAAACTTAGCATCCAGGTGGGAAGCTGGGAAAGGAGATCCAACGTTGTTTCTTCCATTACGTTGGTACAAACAACCGTATGTACGTCTTAAGCAACGGGATGATAAAAACAGTGGGAAGTTTTTCAACAGAACTATGTCATTTTCCACACTGGAAAAAAAAAAAAAAAAAGACTGGAGGACTATGAATTAAATTGATTAGGTCTTTCGGCTGCTTCAAATAAAGCGTACTTTTACCTTATTATTATTATTATTATTATTATTATGTTTATTATGTTTATGATTATTATAAATGTGCAAAATCTTCCTGTGCATTCTGAGAAACATGGAAACTGCATACCTAATTCTGTGATATGTGTGCCAACTTCTTTTTAATCCATGTACACACAGTCCCTATTTATGGACATTTTTATTTATGGTAGAGAAACTGAGCCTCCGTGAATCATTGGGAGGGGGGGTTACGCTCCTCAAATATCGCATTACGGATGAAAGTCTGTTGTAGAACATGTATATGACATCAAAGCCATATCTGACGTCCTTTCATTATTTCTGAGGATGTTAATTTGGTGAGGGGGGACTGGCCTCCCTACAAACCATGGTTGGAAAACTGTATATAGCGTAACGGAGTAATCTGACGAACTCATCTGGGAAGTTTCGTTCAAATCTTTTTTTCCTATTTCTGTTAGCTCTTATTTTTGGGAGGGGTCTGATCCCCCAAAGAATCACGCTTCTCAAATACTGCAACACGGATGGGAGTATATTGTGTAACTTATACTAAGATATCAATGGCATATTTGCTGTCCTTTCGCCACTTCTGAGAATTTTTAATATGGTGAGGGAAACTAGCCACCTAAAAATAATGGTGGAAGGCTTTATATAGTGGAAGACATTATCAACGACCAATACGAAGTGACCTGAGAAATGGAAACCAAGCCTGACCACACAACGTGGTATACAAGAATGAGGAAGCAAGGAAATGATTAGACGACAGACAGAGGGATGAAAAGCTATTCAGTGCATGGGTACAAAGCAAAATATGCCTGGAAGGATAGAGTATAGACAAAGTGTAAGAAATAAAAATCCATTGAAGATTGTCATACTGTACACTTGCTTACTTTGGGCATTCCCTATACTGATTCTGGCACTCCCTTGGATATTACTCACGCCCCTCTAAGGAGGAGTGTCCCTTCAGTTAAGAACCACTAATATTGACAGTTCAGCTAAGGGTGACAACATTAACACCTAGAAGGAGGAATAAACCATAAGAAGAACACTTAGAAGGCTGATTCTGCTTACCCTAACTACATGCAGCTTACGAGGGATTTAGCTCAAGTATATAAAATCTTCATAGTAACATATTACCAATACTGTTCCGATAATCGAACCTGAGATTCTCAGATGAGAGCATGCTGCTTTCCACTGCACCTCGACCAAATAAAAGTTCAATCACCTTGTCACATACCCGTAACTAAGGTATTCTGTCCCCTAAGTGTGAGCCCGAAAGGGAAGGAGACGACCCCCTGGCACTCGAACAAAGAGTCTCGGGTTCGATTCCAGGCACAGTAATATGTTAGTTGAATTTATCCTGTATTCATACTTTTTTTTTTTTTTTCATTTTTAATGGACTTGATATGATGGCTGTAGAAAAGTATTTCACAGCAGATTGGTTCAGTTAGATTAGAGATAATGATCATAAAATTGTTGGCAAACAATTCCACTCACATGAAGCTAAACATTTCTTTAAAGCCGTATATGCACGAAACAATTTAACCTCCAGTGAAGTAAACTGCGCAACCTTAACATGCCATTCGGATAAGTAGGCTACTTTTCCATCAACCCTCAGCTAAATACCTGGTGCGCTGACTCCTGAACTCTGCATTTCGGAAGAATAGGTTTTTCTCCAACTCACATCTCGGAGGACACATTCACAGAGAAAAGTCTGATCAGTCGATCGAAAAAATATCGCCAGAAGGGGTGCGGTGATATCCAAGGTGACCAATATAGGGTGTGAAGAATTCTCAGGGAACAATCTGAACATGCATAACAAAACTAACAGCGACTAGAAAATGCCACAATCAAGCGAAATCTGACAATCTTTGAAATCAATATTATCAGCGTGGCGAAAAATCATTGGGCATTTACCAGTAGTCCACGCCCCTGGTGTTAGTTAGTTTTTTTTTGTCAGTGTGCACCGATTTTTTTTTCCCTTCAGTCAACTGTACTTAATTTTGACAACGTTATATTCCCTTTCAAGTTAAGACAGTGCAGAATATGATTTCCAATTTCTCTATCCCAGGAAATTTCCATTATAGTTTTACTATACTCCATGGTGGTCCACCACACTATTACCTGGAGGCGTCAGCTGGATTATTTGGTGTGCTGGAGGAAATGAGGAGACTTGCTGCTATTGCCTCCTTGCCTTTAACTCATAAAATAGTGTTTTAAATAAAACCTTCGCTATTGTGAATAGCCTAGAAATGTCCAAGTCCATTGTTGTTTGCTTTCTTTTAGACGCCCCAGTACGGAGGACAGATACACACAAATGCGTGCACGCACGGAACAAAATAATGCATCCACAGCATTACGTACAGTAAACGAGGGTATAAAATTAAGACATCAAAATTAATCAACTTATTTCTAGCATGGAGTTTATTTCAAAATGACACTCCCCACTACTATCATCAGAAGGCTCCACAACTCTCAAATACTCGTGCTTCTCACCTCCCTCCTCATGACACTTCTCACCTGTATCCTCAGTTCACTTCTCACATCTATCCTTACGACATTTCTCACCTTTATCCACAGTTCACTTCTCACCTCAATCCTCAAGACATTCCTCACCTCTATCCTCAATATATTTCTCACCTCCACCCTCAAGACACTTCTCACTTCTATCCTCAGGACATTTCTCACCTTTATTCTCAAAAAATTTTCACATCTATCCCCAAAACAGTTCTAACCTCCATCCACAGTTCACTTCTCACACTGATTGCTCTCAAAGCACTTCTCACCTCTATCATCTAGACATTTCTCACCTCTATCCTCAAGACATTTCTCACCTCTATCATCAAGACATTTCTCATCTCTATCATCAAGATATTTCTCACCTCTAACCTCAAAACATACCTCACCTCTATTCTCAAAACATTTCCCATCTGTATTGTCAAAACACTCGTCGTTTCTGTTCTCTAGTGTCTCCTCACCTCCGCCCTTTAGACCATGGATTGCCAGATGGTTGTGAAATACGTTCAGTTCACTGAGGAAGGGGGGGAGAGGTAAGAAATAGGTCCATTGGAGAAATCAGATTTGAAATATATGCAAGCTTGCCATTTTATTGGATACCAAATTTATGTAAAGAAGACATGAAAAAAGCTAAAAAGATCATTAGAATGAGTAAATTCTTTCCATTAATTAGAATTTTAGAATGAAGCTGGTTAATAGAAGTTTAGGATGACAGCTAACAGAAAGTGATTTATCGACCGCACAATAGAATACACCCCCCCTTCAAAAAAAAAAAAAAATACCGCTCTCTGTTGTCTCGGAAACTATGATTTTCCAATTTTCTACTTTTCATATTTTCTGAAAGTAGTGATAAGGAAACAGGGACGTGAGTATGGAAGTAAAACAGTCGCTGCATGACGGTACTATGATCCTACTCTACCGTATGGGAGTTAAGTCTGGATCTTGTTGGATGGACACAAGCCAAGAATGGGAGCAACGGAATAGCAGGGAGAGACAGACAGTCAAATGAGGACGTGAAGAAGCGTTATGGTGTTGATGTGGATGTGAATGAAAGTGTTAGGAGAATACTCTGAGATGGTTTGGCCATGTGGAGAGGATAAAGAATGAGATGCTGCCTAGAAGAGTGTATGAGAGTAAGGTGGAGGAGGGGAGGAGAGAAGGAAGACCGAGGATGAGACAGAGGGTTGGGGTGCAGACGTATATGAGAAAGGGGAGGGTGAGCTGGAGGGAGAGTAACCTAGTGACAAAGGACGGGGTGACATGGAGACGATTTGTGTGTGTCCACCCCTAACTGGAATAAGGCACTTGGCTACAGATAGACAGCTAATCAGATAGGTAGATAGAAGAATAGACAGTTAGATAGAGGGACAGAATATGGTAAGAAGTTCGACCTCCACCTCGACCTGGATTTAGGAAGAATGGAACCCCAGGAGATGCTCCGGTAGATGCTGTGAACTCCCTGGTTGCATGTTTATGGCGAATAAAATCGTCTCGCAGCTGCAAGACTTACTTGTTAAGGGTTTCTTTCGCTATTAGTAATAACTGCAGAGCACAGACTTACCATGTATATATCATTATCATCATTACTTTATTAATCGTCACTCTAAGTTATGCATTTCTTCATCGATCTACACTGGACAGAACTACAGCCAGTACTGCAACACTGTCCACTGAAGTGCGTAAAAGCAAAACACAACAAAAGAATGAGCACAAAGATACTGGAGGGTTGAAGGGAAGGTTAGGAACGAAGAAGTATTGGATATGTTTATAATGGAAAGTGTGTTTGTTTTTTCACAATTACATCCTGCATAGTAATGAAAGTGGAAGTGATGATACTGGTCCATTGGTTCTTACGGTAGTGGTAGTGGTGACAGTGATGTTGGTGGTAGTGATGATGGCGATAATGTGCATGGGAGTGATGTCTATTGGAGTCACGATACAAGGGCACATTGTTCGTTTCGCAGTCAGCGCCAGTTATTCCAGCCAGTATTATGTAGGCTATATAAGTATATCTATACCTAATTGTATCAATATCTAGCTGTATCTGCATATATCCCTCTAGATACATAAACAGATAAAAAGATAAAAAGATACAAAGAGTTAA
>JAGKTI010009802.1:0-25582 GCA_018397915.1 Birgus latro
ATTGCTCACACTATTTGCATTCAACAGTTGAATGGCTTTAAGTAATGTCTATCATATAAACTTGTGGATATCTGTGTGTGAGAGAGAGAAAGAGAGAGAGGGGAGGGGGGAAGTTGAGTTCTCTTTTCCTACATTCGAACGGAGAAATGGGTCCTTATGGTTGAGTTAGGATGGGAAGGAGGGAAGTGGGGGGTGTATTCTCAGAGGTTTCCAGCAATCATTTTTCTATGCATTGTAAATGTGGCCAGCTGTACATACTCGTACAGTCACCATTTACCTATTCCTTGCCGGAAGAACTCTAGTATGTTATCTGGGCTGGCAACAGCCCACACATAATACTGAGAGCGTTAATATAACATTCCTCATCTGCCATCAACAACTAGCTGAGCCTGGCAAATCAAGTTTATGAAGAGTAAGGAAACATAGACAAATAACTTTGTGTAACCTGATATGAACCTTATTAAAAGGGCACACACACACACACACACACACACACACACACACACACACAATCATTTAAAATGCTATAAATGTTATCTTACTGACGAAACTGTTGTAACCTTACACGCACTTTGTTCTTGCCATCTTCAGGTCTGGAGAGGTTTTAGAGCTGGAATAATCAGGTACAACATTCATGAAGTCATCATCCACAGAGGTTCTCTCCTAAGATGAATAATAATCATCGGGCAATATTAAGATGGAGGCTAAAAACAAACAAATTTTTTGACGGGAAGTTTCTTGTATTGAGGAATATGAAAGAGATCGTCGTCTGTTAACTCTAGTTCGGAAAGCCTCCTGAGCTGACAATATCTGTCAGTAGCTGCAAATTCATTAGTACTTGAAATATTAATACCAAAATCTTAGTTGTAGGCTGTCGTACAAAATAATGGCCTGTAAAGAATTAAAAGATCACTAGCTCTAAGCATTCTTTTGTTTCTTTGTTTCCTTTTGTACCATTAGGACTTTCATATTCAGAACAAGTACCGTATTTCATTGCATCTATCCTCAAATAATATTCTGTTGACTGTGAGCATAGGAACGTGGGGGTGTTACAACTATCACCTTAACCCTTGCATATTCAAGAAAACCACAGTATTCTATTCTCGCTAATGCCAGATGCTATTATTCATCTGAGTGTGAGTCACTTGCAACACAAATATTTATATAGGCGATTCATACCTGTACACAGGGAGATGGTGGCAGCGATGATCACACTGAGGAGAACTCCCATGATTCCCACATAGCAGTAGGAGATGTCAAAGAAAGAGGGGACTGACTCCTCTCTGAGGAAAAAATTGCGGTCGTGTTATTCAAATACACTATTTACATTTACTTGATCTAAAATAGGCATCTCTCAGTGTTGAATACTGAGCTGTAACAGTATATTAACATTAGAATATGGATGGAACTAGCCGATTTAATGTGTAACGAAAGGATATTGAACTGTAGCCTTACTAAGTTGTAAGAAGATATTAACCCATGAATATGAGGCTAGACAGTAAAAGGTGCTATGGTAATAACGTAGAGTCATGGTACTGTAGTATTCTGCCACTACCTGTAACAAGATGATTTCATTAAAACACTGATAACCAGGAAAGTGTGCTACTGAATGGATGCAGAGCCACAGACTTGTCTTTTTTAGCCAATTAACTACGAGAGCCAAGCTGCTTAACCCGTGGATGCCGGGCTTCAGAAGACATGGCCGTACACCTCACCAAGGCATGAGAGTGACTGAGTCATGCATGCCTGCGCTACTGGGAGTCTCTCACAACCCTTTGGTGGTGAGATCAAATGGCAGTCATTTCAAACTATCGCACAGGGAAATGGAAACTCAGGACCTCAGGCAATATTAGTGTGCATGGTCGGTTTTGTATTACCCAGACAACGCCGGGTTCCCTGCAAGTCTTATCTGTGTTTGCAAATGTGTGTTTGTCTGTGAATCTGTCTACTATGGAAATGAAGGGAGAAAAATATAAAGCAATTAAAGGGATTCTAAAAGGAGTAAAAAAAATTTCTGGGAATTCATTTGTGTAGTTTCAAGTTGTTAAAGTGGTGTCCCTCATGGGCAGAAGTACAATATCAACCTGGAGGTGCTTTGGAGCCAATTACCACCGAGTATTAACTGCCTCCAATAACCATGTTAATATTGCAACAGGTCCCTTGAGTCGGGGGATGGGCAGGTGAACAAGGTGGGTGGGAATAGCGTGGAGAGTGGGTAAGGTGTGCAAGGTGGATGGGTTGGAGGGGTGGGTGTTATGGAGTAGCATGAAGCAGTGCTGGTGAGTGTGATGGGGTAAGGTAGACAAGTGTGGGTGAGTGAGTGTGTGTGCAAGACATCTAAATGACTGGGGATGAGTGAGTGGGCAGGGAGGGCACTGGGAAGGTGGACGGGGTGTGTTGGGTGGATGGGAAAGGTAAGTGAGTGGGAAGCTTGGGTGGGTTGGTGGGCAGCGGGAAAATAGGTCGATGAGGAATATGTGGGTGGCTGGTAAGCGTGGGAAGGGAGGAGGATTGAGTGGATAAGGTAGGTGGGTGGGTGGTGGTAAAATCGGTCCATAAGAAATAGGTGGCTGGGTGCATGGATTGGGTTGGAAGGGTGTGTGAGAGGGTGAGTAGAGTGAAAATATATCCATGGGAATTAGATAGTGGGTGGGTGGGTGCATGCACTGGGTGGGTGGGTGGATAGGTAGTGTGAATATAGGTCCATGGGGTGAATAGGTGAATGGTAGGCATCGGTCTAGAGGAAATATATCCCCGGGGAAATGGGCCAAGGGAGGAACTTAGGTCCACTGGATGAAACAGGATATGGAAGTTTGTTTCTCAATGGGAAGGGGGACAAGGGGCCTCAGACAGTGCCGGTATGCATGGCCAGATTATTTTCCCAGGTATCATCGACTCACCTGTTAGCCTTATCTGTATTTTTTAAAATGAAAATGTGTCTGTCTATTTGTTTATTTGTCTACTGTGAAAGTTAAGGGAGAAAGATCTAGAGGGTTCTAACATGGGTCACGTTTATTTGTATGGCTTGCTTAACTGTTGCCTCTGATAGCCATAATTGGAGCTAATCAAGTCACTGATCTGGTCAACATATTGGAGATCAAAGGCCAATTACAAAGAAAAAAAATACTCTCCTGAATCCATACCTTTTTTAAGATGTGTCCCTTGGATGCGCAAATGGGTGAGGTTGGCATATGAATGAAGTGAGTGGACAAGATCGGTGGGATCGGTGGGCAGGGTTGGGAGGGTGGGTGGATGTCCTGGGCCAGCATGGGCGGGGGAGTGTGTGGATAAAATGGGTGAGTAAGTGTGGGTGAGTGGGTGGGTAGGCAATAGGGCTGTGCTTTCAATTTGATGTAGTAAAAATTATGTTTCCAGTTTTGCAAATTGTCACACTATAAAAGAAAATTCAACTCTAAAAATTTCACTAGAACTGAAGTATATTTAGGGGTTGCACACTAACCCTGAGTTTTACTGCAGGTGGCTATTAGGAATCATCTGTATTATGAATGACATTTAGGGAGTTTCCTGGGGAATGGCTGGGAGATGGAGGGAGATGAGAAGGGAAGAAGAGATCGGTGGGATGGAAGTAGTGGATGCAATGAAGAAAGTCAAATTGAGGAAAGACCCAGGAATTGATGGATTGTGTGGTGAGATGTTGAAGCAAGGGGGAGACATTGTAAAAGAATGGACATGGAAGATGTGCAGACTGGCCTGGGAGAACGGTGGAGTCCCAGAGGATTGAAAGTCAGACATAATTATTCCCCTGCGCAAAAAAATATGTGGAAAAAGAAGTGTGTGGTAATCATATGGGCATTTGTCATCTTATTGTAATAGGAAAACTATTTAGTAGGATACTTATTGACAGAATTAATGAAATAACAGAGGAATTAGTTGGACAAGAACAGAAAGGAGTTAGGAAGGGAAGAGGTTGTGTAAATCAGATAATCATTCTAATGTGTTTAGTTGAGAAGTTTCTAAAGAAGGAAAAGAAATTGTCTGCGGCCTACATGGACTCAGAGAAAGCATAGGTCACAAAGGCTGCAGTGCGTGTGGATTATGAACTGACTGAATCTTTCTGTCTGAATGTTGGATTTGAAACAGGGATGTGTCATTTCTCCATGGTTGTCCAGTTTGTATATGGACGGAGATATAAATGCGATACAAGGTAGAGCAGTGGATGCTTGAGTGACCCTACTGAAATAGGGCAACGTTTGGAAACTTCCTGTTCTGTTGTTAGCATATAATACTGTATAGTTAAGACGAAGGAGAACTGCAAGAATTCGTGAATGAGTTTGCGAGTGCAGTTGGGAATCGGTATCTAAAGGTGAATGTTTGGAACAGTAAAGTTGTGGTCTTCGAGAGAAATTAAGTCACTGAGTGCACAGTAAGAATGGATGTTGAAGAAATGGAAAATGTGAGTGCATTTAAGTACTTGGGTAATGTGATGAGTAAGGATGGAAGTTTACAGAATGATGTGCTAGAGAGGGTACAGCAGGGATGAAAGGTTGCTGGTTTTTGAAAGTAGTGATAATAAATAGGCAAGAAAGCATGTAAATGAAAAGAATCACAGCATAATAGAACTGTAATACCAACACTCATGTATGGAAGTGAAGACAGGACCTGGTTGGAAGGCTACAAGTCAAGAGTGAAAGCAGTGGAACTGAGTTATCTGAGAGGAGAATGTGGAGTTGAATGGGGAGACAAACTAACAAATGAGAAAGGATAGAAGCGGTGTGGTATGGATATGGATGGGATAAAGCGTGTTAGGAGAAATATACTGTGGTGGTTTGGCCATGTTGGATGGAGAGTGCAAGACTAACGATGAGTGTATGTGAGTGAGGTGAAAGGAGGGAAAAGGAGGGGGAGACCGAGGATGAGATGGAGGGAAGGAGTGGAGAGGAGAGGTATATGAGAGAGGGAGGGGTGTGAATTGGGAGAAGGGGAGCATAATGGCAGTGGACAGGGCGACAGGAGACGATTTGTTTGTAGCCACCCTGGACAAAATTTATGCATTTGACTATAGACAGATAGACATTTATGACGTCTGTTCAACATAACACAACCCTAGTGCCTTATCTAACCTAGTTTTAAATTCTTCTAATTACTGATTGCTAGGTACTACTGTGTTAGGTAAGCTTTGTTAGATAAGTTATTGTTACTCCCAACTCTTTCTCAGTATCTGTGCTATTTTAGATGCTTTCACCTAACATGTAATGTTCTAGCTGATTTTGATTTTCTATGTATATAACCAATGTCTTTTTATTGAATGTCATTTGCCATTTGGCTGAACTAAAAACCATAGTAATATCTTGACTGCGTGCCCTACTTTGGCAGCTAACTTTACATCATCCATAACACTGACTTTACAGTAACATAACAGGGTAATGTTAGCTAACAGAATATCCCCACTACTCAATGAGCTGTTGAATACGATAGCTAATGAATTTACAATTTCCGGTTCAATTTCTTATCTTTTTTTATTATTCCACAAATAGTGATTGAAAATAGCAGGCTCAGTTAGAAAACAATATATCATCACTCCCCAAGAAGACATCACAGGGACGACACTTGCATGAAATGGGGATGCATTGGGAGCTTTTCTACATCTCAACATTGAGAAGAAGGAAGCCATTCGTGAAGCAGTAGGCAAAATATGCAATATGATTTCAGAATTCTGAACAGGTGCTAAGATTCCCATAATGAGGAGAGATCACATGATACAGGAGGTTGAGAAGCTTTATAGAGAAATCCAGCTCCCAAAGGAAGGGGAAAATTGGCGTGCAGCTCCTCAAGACCGAAAAGAAGCCTTCGAGCTGAAAATGAAGAATCTCTCTGATGTAGCCTATCAAGTTGCCTAAAAGCATGTACAAATATCAGGAGACTGGGTGCTTTTGCTGCACATTTCACTGCTGCATGCAATAGGGCTAAGAAGGAATGGGAGGAAGCGTCCACATCAAAGGAGCCCAGTCTGAATTGTCGACAAGTAGTGCAACTTCTGAGTTGGAATCTGATGATGAAGCCCAAGCCTCGGATGATGCCCATTGAAATACATGCCCCCAAAACACCCCACCCTAGTGCGACACCCACCCTAGGAGGAGACACTAAGAAGCTATAACAGTGAGCGTGGGCTCGGAGCGAGGTGGGCCTACATCTACCTTTGACCTACGCCCATCTCGCGCTCAGGTACCTCACCTGGGAGGTAGCAGAGTAGTCCTTGTCTCCATAGCGTGGTCGGAGGTACTTGTACGAAAGTCGATTATGGATTATTTAGTACAACCAGTATAAAGTCGTGAGACATTATCAACGAAGTAAGTTACAGCACTCTTGGGTTACTGAGTTTTATTGTACAGTTATCTTGATAGTGATTTACAAACGAGCTTAGCGTGACGGCCAGTCTCCCCTTTCTCCTTATTCTGCCCTAATTGTGCTCTCGGGCATTATTTATCCCCCTTCTGATGTGAAGAGCTTCTCTCTGCCATTATATACAAGTAGGAGAGGATGTTTAGGTAAGGTAGTAGTGTCTGATAAGTATCCTGTGGACTTCCACGTGTTGGAATACGTCATGAATTTCTTGGTTGTTTGGACTACGAGGATATTTTGAGAAACATTGTATGTTAGGATTCTTGATAGTCTGGGACAACAGACTGTGTACAGATATCATGTGAAATCAGACACTACATCCTGTACATTGTGTTATGAGATATATACTAATGCCTATATAATATCTACATATCGCTCAGTCACCCCCACTGTCACACTAATGACAGGAAATATTGTCATAACATATTAATACATATTACAGTCAACTTGTAAGTTAAGTGAAGTACATAATATTGTAAAAGTTACATAACTGGGATAATGTAGTCACTGTAGTTATAGAATTGTACGTATACTGTATAATAGTAATATTAAAATAATACAATTGCAAGTCTATTGTAGTCAGTCATACCATATATATGAGAAGAACTTACTGTATATATTAATATATAAATGAGATATAATAGTAAAATTAAAGTAAACCTGTATTATGTGTAAACCATAATTCGTTATTTTATAAAAATAAAAAAACGTATACTGTATGTACAGTATATACACTATTTACACAGTTTGTGTCACTTGTACAGAACAGTTCTTAAACACTGATTCAAGGTTAGCAATTCTCGCTTGCATTCTGTGCATGGCCAAAAGTAATACAACAAATATGATGGAGAAAATCACAAAGATGGCTGGAGCTGGGCTGTATACATAATATGGGTTAAACATAATCCTACTGTATTCTTCCCAAGGTTGTACTGTCTGATTTATTAGTTGCATGGTTTCATACTTGGGTGAAGTCAACTTAATGTGTGCACTTACATTTAAGTTCATCCTAGGTAATGGCTGGACGTACTTGTGTGTGTGGTTGAGAATGGCATAATGGTTTTTAGTGGGCAAGGTGGATAATGTAGGTGTCAGGACTGCACAGTAATCTGGTCAGATGTTTAAACAAGATGTCGATGTATGGGCTGGAGATGTATCTGGGCAGGTCACAGAAACTGATGTATTTTGAGTGAAGTAGAAGAACTGTGGATGTCCAATGCATTGATGGTGAATGAGTTTATCTGGCACAAATGTGAAGTTGCAATGATGAGGGATGTCATGATTTTTTATGATAGCCACTTCACAAGGGACTGTCTCAGCTGGCTGAAACTAGAAGATGTACGCAGGACAAAGGTGAAATGCATGTAATGATGTGCGACATTTGTGTTCCATTGCTGTGTCACTAGTGAAAGCTACGGCATCCTGTTTCTCGGAAACCATGATGACTTTTGTTTTGATGTTGATAGTGACTAATGAGTCATCTTTCTTATATGGAAAAGGGTATATTTGATAGACTGTGAAAAAGTCATCTGTTACGAATGATACATGGACTACTATTGATGTTGTCAGCGTTGCTTCCAAGTGTGGATGATATAACATCAGATTTCTTTCCTCAAACAAAGGTTTCAAACCATGTTTGTGTATGCCTTGATTAATTATTTGCCTGAGGTTTGAATGGGTAGTAAATTAATAGTGATCTTTCCGTTAGCTGCATTAGCAATTCCTTTCATGAAAGACTTATACTGAGCCCTGGTGTTGTCTAACTGTAGTGTTATTAAGTCAATATGTTCCATGATCACAGAGAAGTGTTGGAATAGTGTATTGTTACCTTCTAGTGCATTTACTTTATCCACAATTCCTAGAGTTGATGCTTCTGCTTTCCTTAGGTTCTTTACAATCGTCAGCATTAAGGTGTTCTGAGTGTCAGCCAACTTATGTTGGTATGAGAGAACTTGTGCTATTTTGTTAAATTTGTTATTTATTTCCTCTAGATCATTTTCTGTAGCTAGCCCAAAAACGTTCCCTAAAAATTGCTCCACCTAAGTCGAACAGACCGCGTCTGTTACGTGTATTCGTGATGTTGTTTCCTGTCCCAAGTGTGTTACTCCCAGCTGATGGGATGTCCTGGATCATGGTGATCATTACGTGCTTAGCCTGTTCTAGCTTCCAGTCAGTTAATTTCATTAATTCAGCTACCTCCTGTGTTGGGTGTTCATGTGAAGAAGGGCGTGTTAATACCACTTCCAGAGTTCTGAGTGGTCCTGATATTTTCTGTAACATCATTGGTATATCTTGCAGTACGTCCAGACTAATTTCGGTACTTATTATGTCTTGTACTACTGCCGTTGAGGCTGTTGGGGCGATCAGGCACCCCTGCCGTACTATATGTTGAGGATGCAAGTGAGGTGATCCTCTGAGATATCAACAGGAACATGATCCATGGAATTATTCGCCTCATCTTTACCTACCGAAAGGGCAACTGTATTAGATATCCGTTCTTACCTAGAAAAGGAGTCTAAATCGATTCCTAAGTCATGTAAATGCCTTGTTACGGTGAGAGCTGTATTGGTTGCACCTATGTTTGTTTGTTTGGTATGCGACCGCAATTTATTCCGATATGCGTTTATTGCTTCAGGCTTATTTCCACAGTGTGTACTATGATTTTCGGTTGTGTCTGGTGCTTTATAGTTGCAAGGTAAGTTTCTTGAGACCTTCTTTAGGTGATCAATATGTATTACTTTTTCTTCACTCGATGGTGACTTAATCACAGCCTTATTAGCTCTTCTCTTAATTACTCTGTATGGGCCTTCAAATTTCGGTGACAGTTTGTTGTCTCTAGTGTAAATGAGGCCATAGACAATATCACCTAAGCTGATGTTTGATTCTTTTGTCTTCTTATTAAATGATTCTATCATTTCTTCCTCGGACACCGTTAACTTTTTCTTTACTCTTGTGTGTATTTCTTGAAATTCACGTAAGCGAAGTTTAGGATAATCGTCATAATTATATACGACAATTTACTCGCCTTCTAACGTTTCGTAAGGGAGACGTTTGTCTGACCCGTTAATGATGAAATGAGGTGTATCTCTTATGGATTTAATAATTGCACAATTGAGTGATGCTTCAACTCTGGGGATCCAGTCATCCCAGTTTGCGTAATTTTCATTGACGATGTGCCGTAGTACCTCTAATATTTTTTTTATTCTGCCTTTCCACCAATCCATTGGAAACTGGATGGTAGCCAAAATATTAACCTTCTTTATACTGTATTGTTTACATATTTCTTGCAAAATTTCAGAGTTAAATTCACCACCATTGTCGCTTATTAGCCCCTTTGGTGTGGTGAACCTACAGATCACACTGCCAATGAATACCCATGCGACTGTTTCTGCTGTTTTATCCTTAATTGGAACCAAGATCACATATCGTGAGAAATGATCAGTAGCAACAAATAGATACTGATTGTGACTGGTAGTTAAGGGTAATTTAAGTAAATCAACTGCAACAACGTCCCACGGTTGGTTAGGGACTGGGTATATACGTAAAGGTGAAGGTGATATCGTGTAACATTTATGTTTCCCACATGACTCACATTTGTGTATGTAAGTATGTATGTTTTTGCGTAACGTTGGCCAGTAATATGACATCCGGGCCTGTCTGACTGTCCTGTCCTTGCCAGGATGTCCTGCATGTGGTCTATCGTGTACTGTCCTTAAAATGTGTGGTATCATTGTACTAGGAGTAACTAACTGCCTAATATTTTTTCTATGATTTGGTTGTCCTGGATTTACCCTATTTAAAGCATTGATTACCATTGTGAATTGTTCAAGTGGTACCTGTAACTTGGGTAATGGTACATCATCGCCTGACTCGAGATGATATATAACTTTGGACCATACTGGGTCCTGTCTTTGTGCTTGTGAGATTTCTTGAACTGTGGGGATCGTTTAATCCTTGCTGGGGAGTGATTCTCGTGGACTTACTGGGGGACGTTGGCTAAAGGGTTTCGTGATAAGGCATCTGCTGCCACGCTCACTTTACCTTTTATGTAGTGAATATTTACATTGTAATTCTGGATTTTACATTTCCATCGTGCTCTCCTCCCAGAGAGGAGTTTTTCTTGGAACAGGCCTACAGGAGGCTTGTGGTCTGTGTATAGGTGAATTTCATATCCGTACATTAGGTCACGGAATTTCTGTAAAGCAAATATTACCGCTAAGGCTTTTAATTCTGTTATGCAGTAATTTTTCTCTGATTCTTTTATTTGTCTACTGGCAAAAGCAATGGGTTGGTATTTACCTCGTTTATCCTCTTGCATCAGTACAGCACCTAAACCTTTGAGAGAGAAGCATCTGTGCAAATTATGAACGGCTTTGTGAAGTTAGGATAAGCCAAGCAAGGTGAACATGTAAATTTATCTTTTAATTTATTAAATGCATTTTTTTGTTCTTCTCCCCATTGAAATACCACTTGTGTTTTCAGCAGAAGAAATAAGGGTTGGGCTATGTGAGAGAAGTGTTGTATAAACGCATTATAATATCCGGTGAGCACTAAAATCAAAATTGTCTTACTTCATCCACATTTGTGGGTTCTGGGAAATCTCTTACTGCTTTTATTTTGTCCTGAAGGGTGTGGATCCCCTTTCCATCTAATCTGTGGCCTAAGAATTTTATTTACTTAAAGCAAAATTTACATTTAGACAGCTTAATTTTAAAACCTGCAGTGGCTAACTTGTGTAGTAGCTGATCTAACTTCTGTAAATGTTCTGCTAGCGTGGGTGTTGCAATTATGATGTCGTCCTTTTAGACAAATACACTGTCGCCTAATATTCCAGCCAATACGCTATTCATTAATCGCTGGAATGTGCTAGGAGCCGTCATCAATCCCATCGGCATTCTGTTATACTGATAATGACCGCTGTCAGTAGAGAAAGCAGTGTACTTGTGAGATTCTGCATCTAATCCTATCTGAGGATAGCCACTTAATAAATCGATTGTAGAGAAGACCATATTTTCTGGTCCAATGCTGTGCAGGACATCACTTAACAATGGTATGGGAAAACGGTGGGTAATGGTTACCTGATTAACCCGTCCAGTCCCGACTGGTTTTTTACCCAGCCTACCCCCAGGTCCCGACCGATTTTCGACATTTTGTTTTCTGGCTGAAACCTTCGCTTTTGGTGAGAAACATCGAAAATTCATAGAGAAATTGCGATCCTGACGTTAGAAATGTTGATACAGGTGTCACTCAACCTTACGATTTCCTTCGTTTTCAGGGTACCTGGCTAAAGAAAACGAACTATGAAAGGGTTAACTAATTCAAGCCACTTTAAATTACGTATTTATTTCATTTATTTGGTACGAATTTACGTGTAGTACAAGTCTATATTGATTTTCACACAATAATATAGGCGTTTATAAGCATTGTTCACTCACCCAAAACCCCAGTATGTGGCACCTTCCTTTACAGCATTACCACCTCATCACTTTTGTTTGTTTCTACCTCTAGCTTCTTTGTTTCTTTGCCCTCCACCTTACGAATCACTTCCACCGTGAATTTCGTCATTGGAGAGACCGTGGGGCAACATACCTTTACTGGCCAGGTAACAGCTAGCAGGTGAATTGCCCAGTGTGGGGGCGAGGGGGTGTTAGGTGGGGCCAGGCAGTATCCCCACTTGATAGCAGGTAGAGGAAGGTCTCCCACATATGCCTACCAAAAATCACCCGCAAATGTTGAAAAATGTGCACACAATGGGCATTGCAATTGAGTGACATACAATACACGTCGTTGGGTCTGTCCAAAGAAAAAAGTAGCGACGTGCATCGTACGTCGGTGGGACTTGGCGGGTTAAGTTTACGATAATCAACAACTGCCCTCATCTCACCGTTTTGTATAGGTACAAAGAAGAGTGGTGCAGTCCATGGGGATACTGAGGGTTCAGTGATGTCCAAACTTAACGTTTCATCAACATATTGCTTTGCTAGTGCACGTTGCGAGTGAGCAATTCTGTATGCCGGTACGCAAATCGGTTTTGGCTCTTGTTTTACGTTAATATGGTGTTGGATTAGATTTGTACAACCTAAGTTTTCACCAGGTAATGCAACGGCTTGTCGATGTTTTTCCAGGACGTCTAGTAAATCATTTTTCACATCAGAATTATCTGAGCAAACCAAATGCTCCTTTATGTACTCTCTGTCTGTCGAGTTTACTGGACGTTCCTGCTACTGTCACTTCCCGTATAGGGGCTGGGCACATCTCTAACCTACAAATACAGGTTCCTTTCTTAATCTTCACATCTCCATTCATGGTCTTAGCTAAAATGACATTAGTTTCACCATTTTCATTCATCCAGCACAGAGCACTCTCAATTAAAAGGCCATTTATTCTAACCGTCTCTTGTAATGGAATGACATTACAATTTCTCATCTTACTCTTAATTGTGATTTTCATTAATGATTTTGGTGGTAGATTTTCATCATAATTAATGCTTGCTTGGTAAATGAGCAAGTCACGATTGGGTTGTGGTTGAGTGAGCGAGTCACGATTGGGTTGTGGTTGTGTGAGCGGGGTATCTGATAGCTGGTCCTCGCGTCCATTTTCTTTAAGTCGTTGTACGCCGGCCTCATCTATTTTGGTTTTGTGTGTAATCGCTCTTGTGACGCTAGTTTTCCTATAACTGCTGGTTGTATTATCAGATGAAATTTCCTCAATGAATTCAGTCATAATGAATTCCATTAAAATGTGGCATCAATATTATATTTTCTCTCCTCATCGTGTTTAATCCAACTAAACCACTTCCTCTGATTGATAACTTTTCTACTACATAAAAGGTGGTAGTGAATGATTTTGTGGTCTCTGTGAACTTAATGTTTAACTCAGTCATACCAATAACTGGTATTTCTTTACCATCCACTGTGTATAAATGTAAGTCTGAGTTTTCCAGGAATGTCACTTTTCTTCTCTTTCTAAAAATTCATTCTAACTCATCTTGCGTTAAGTTCACTGGTGAGCCTAAATCCAAAAATAATGAAATCTCTTCCTCCTCACATACAGCAGAGAGCAAAATGCTTTCGTTTCCAAAGAGACTTCCTATGCTGACTGTTTCTTTGGGTGTTTTATGTCTCGTCGTATTTTGTGCTGGTACAATCTTCCCCCGACCAATAGATGGATAGCAGTTTTTCTACTGTTTTACATTCTGAGGTCCAGTGTCCTATACACCTATGATGTCTGCAATATGCTTTGAACCCTTTTGCTTTTTCCCTATCCTCCTTTGTTCTGATATAACATTCAGATTTTGTGTGCCTAGGTTTTGCACAATAGTAACAGAATGTGTTACTTGAGCTGAACCTACGAGGTGATCTTCCATTTGTGTGTCTTTGTGTTGATCGATGTCTACTGGGACTTCTGTCAAACTTTTGTACCACCCTGTTACCTGGTGTGCGGGAACGAGTGTTTGAGCTAACCTGACTATGTTTGATTTTGAACTGGACGTGATTGTCTCTGGTCCTTGATAGGACTTGACTTATTTATCCCTGCTACTATTTCTGGTACTTTAATTCCTGGCCAGGTGTGCTGTGATGTGTCAGTGACACCAGCTTTACTGCAGTTTAAATCCATCTCCTAAATGAAATCAAGTAAACACATCCCTGGATTGTATGGGATGGTTTTAGCTATTTTCAGCACCCTGTCAGAAAACTAATATATAGCCAATGATGTCAACGACATGCACTGGTGACATCTCACCATCCTCTGTGACCCAGTTTGAGTTTTCTAGGCTAGATAACAAGGTTTTCTTAGTAGTGGAAATATCTGCTGTTATTTCTCCTAGATCTGAGCCTGAGTGTGTTCACCTAAGGAGGTCTACAATTTTATGTACTTCTGGGGTTATACCGCCAAGAAAATTCTTGCCTCTCGAGAATTTCCTGAGAAATTCTGTATTAAATTCCTCGAATTTTGTGGCTCTCAGCAACTTGTCAGACCTTAGTAAACTGTCAGCTGGGCATTGTTCTTGGTTTATTCTAGCTGAAAAAAAAAAACAGCTATTTTCCCTTTTTCGTCTGTAATGTGTCGCCTAATGAAATACTGCTGGCACTGTTCAGTGAGGGTGTTGACATCTATTTTGTCTTTTTCTGTACCAGAGAATTTTGGTAGTTCACTATCTTCATGACAAATGTACACTGGAAAGGGATTATTACTAGAGTTCTGTGAAGAAGGCATTGCACTAGTGCTTGCTGCATTTGTGTTATCCATCTTTACAGTTCTTGTTTTGCAATCGTCATTTACTGGCAATTTATATGTTTTTCCTGACATTAATACTCTATGGTCTATGTTATAGTAGATTTGAGGAAGATTTTTATAATGTTCCCTATCTACATCTGAAAATTCTGACCAAGTGTCATCATCATTTACTTCAGCGTATATTGAGTCTGTATTTAGTTCTTTATCTGGCTTATGTTTTGTTTCCTGAGTTTGGTTTTCTGCTTGTTCCTCTGTATTTGATGGTTTTTCAGTATTTGTATTATGTTGATTGTTTTCTGGTGTTTGTGTAAGGGTATTTGTCACTGTTACTGTTGATCCATCGGACACTAATAATGGAACTCTACTCAGCATAATGGGACCACTTACTAATTCATATTTTACCCATCTCACATATGTCAGAGTAAATTGTGTAATTGTCTCTCACTGTTTAGTTTGTAATTTTTATGATGATGAATAGATAATTGCTTGGGTCATTAACTAAGTGTTAGTATTTTATGGATAGTTATATAATTGGTGAATTGTTAACTAATACAACCATGGTTAGAAAAAATTAGCTCACTAGAACAGTAGTGGAGATACAGCCATGGTATGACGAAAGAGGTGTTGTTGTTGAAGATCAACATGTCAGCATCGTCGTCATCACTGGGGTAGGCAGACGCTCGCTCTAGACGTCTCACACTTCCTGTTGAGGTGGGTCAGCTCTTGTTATGATGCATCACCACTCGATGTCATCCCTGGAGTAGGCAGACAGGCTGGCAGACAGGCAGGTGCGGCAGGCCGTTGTTGCCAAGCACTTGGGCTCACTGTCATGTAATGATGATCTTGCAGTGTGTGACCCCGTACTTTGCTCTGGTAGTTGTGGTGGAGAAGATGGTGGTGGGGGTTGTGGTGGAGAAGGTGGGGATCGTGGTGGAGGCTGGTGGAGGTATGTGGATGTCAGCGGTGTCTCAAACTGCTAGCGGAATTTCCTCCCTCGTCACTCTTCTTGTGTTCTTTGTAGGTTCTTTACTTCTTTTCTTGCTTACTTGATTTTCCTTAGTCGTTGTGATTAACTTGTAGGCTTGTTGAGTTGTTGCTAGACGCAACGTATTGTTTCTCGTAAATCGTGGAGTTGAGGTGGTTAGGAGTGAGACGTTATGTTTGTTTGAATGCTTTATTTGAGACGTTAATCGGCTTTGTTTACCGCTGCTAAGTGGTCGTAGTGGGTTCGTGGTTACTGCTGCACACCAATCTCGATAGCGTGGTTGGAGGTACTTGTAGGGAAGTCAATTATGGATTATTTAGTACAACCAGAATAAAGTCGTGAGACGTGGTATCAACGAGGTGAGGTACAGCACTCTTGGGTTACTGAGTTTTATTGTACAGTTATCTTGATAGTGATTTACAAACGAGCTTAGCGTGACGGCCAGTCTCCCCTTTCTCCTTACTTTGCCCTAATTGTGCTCTCGGGAATTATCTATCCCCTTTCTGATGTGAAGAGCTTCTCTCTGCCATTATATACAGGTAGGAGAGGATGTTTAGGTAAGGTAGTAGTGCCTGATAAGTATCCTGTGGACTTCCACGTGTTTGAATACGTCATGAATTTCTTGGTTGTTTGGACTACGAGGATATTTTGAGAAACATTGTATGTTTGGATTCTTGATAGTCTGGGAAAACAGACTGTGTACAGATATCATGTGAAATCAGACACTACATCCTTTACATTGTATTATGAGATATATGCTAATGCCCATATAATATCTACACTTGCAGGGCATGGCCCTTAGGTGACAGCCACCAGCCACATCAGTCGGCGTGTGATGGCCACCAGCCGCACTCCACTCACTCCCAGCCAGGGGCATGGACCCTCAGTGACCGCCACCAGCCACTGCGGGCTCCGTGTCCTAGGGGACTTGGCGACGGCCACCAGCCGAGCCGAGGAGGGAATGGCTACGTGCCGCCCCTCGCCCCCTACCCCAGTGCCTTTCCTCCTGAGGATTTCCCCATCTCACCCACATTTACCGGTGGCAGAGCGGGTTTCCTCGCCCCCTTCCCTGACTGGAGACACCTTCCCAGAGGAGCAGCAGCTGGAGGAGGTCTGGAGAGGCTCCTTGACACCTGCGGTCTGTGCCCTGCAACCGGCTCCCCGGCAGTCCCCAGCCCTGATGGACTCTGCACCAGCCGGATGCCGCAGATGACCCCTGACGGAGGCTCGGGCGAGGAGAGACTGCAGTCCTCGGACCAGCTAGGACATCCCCAGGACCAAGGGGCGTAACCTCCCCTGTCCCACCCGACGACATCCCGCACGCTAGAGTGGGCACCGACAGGTGAACCTGCTCTCTCTGTTTGGTCCCAGCCCTTAGGCCCAACCCTCGGGTTCTCCAGCAATGGGGGCCCCAACCACGCCACCCCCTAGAACACTCCTGGATGACCCAACGGCAGCCCAGCCTCCTGACAAAGACCCCATACGGACCGCCGGCAGTCCAGCCTTGTGAAGAAGACCCCTAGAAGAACCAACGATACACTGGCCTGACGAAGGCCGCCATCGGCAACACAGCACCAGCCAGCCTCATGACAAAGGCCGCCTTCCCTCCCAGGACCTCCAAACGCCTGGCCTGTCCCAGAAGCAACCTCCAGCTATGCCCCCAGCCCCAGTGTCCCTCAGCCCTGTCCATAATGTTGTACTACTAATATACATGTAAGGTTTGTTGCCCAGTGTTTTTATGCCCTGTTCCTCTAGTTGCCAATAGTACTCGTATACCCAACTCGGTCTAGAAAGAGGACCCCGCTCTTGGTGCCATGTGTGAGGAGCGAGTAGTCGTCCCTTAACCCGCTGAGTCCCATCGACGTACGGTGTACGTCGCAACTTTTTTCTGCGGACAGACCCAACAAAATACACCGTACTTCACGCAATTGCAAGGCCTGTCGTGTGCACATTTTTCAACATTCGCGGGTGATTTTTGGTACATAGGCGTGGGAGACCTTCCTCTAGCTGCCGCCAGGTGGGGACACTTCGGGACCGTGCGTGACCCGCGCTCACCTGCTACTCGGCCACTCACCTGGCAGCAGTGACCTAGGACAGACATGGCGCGGCGTGGTCTCTGATGATGAAATTCAGGCCGTTCTGGACACTTATCGTCCGCAATTCACTGGGGATAGTGACTCGCCCTTGGACGATGGTGTTCGTGACGTGGATTACGTGTTCCCTGGCGAGGAAACGAGCAGCAGTGACGAGGAGGTCCCGTCACCTAGGAAGCGGCAGTACGATGTATATCGCCAAGCAGGCCAGGGTAGAGGATGAGGACGTGGCCAAACCTCCATGCAGCCTGCTCACGAGGAATCAGATGAGAGCGAGGACGAGGACGAGGAGGAGGGCGGAGCACGTGGACGTGGTCTTCCTTCATGGGTGGGCTACGAGCGAATCTCTCCACGTAGAAGCGAAGGAACGAGGCGGCATATTTGGTATGGATCTATTTCCTTGTTTGGGTATGGTAGAAGTGTAGGGGCGGGAGTGATAACTGTGGAAAGCGAAAGTGGTTGTGTGTTGCGTTCCCAAGTGGTGCACCTGGGCAGCAGGCAGGTGTGATGGAGCTGCTCCCCATTACATTATTCGCCCCGCAGTGTTCCCACACTCCCTCTCCACAGTCCTATGATGTGGAGAATGGTGCGGTAGTGATAATTATGGAAAGTGAATGTGGTTGTGTCTTGCGCTCCCACGTGGTGCATGTAGGCGGCAGGCAGGTGTGGTGGAGCCGCTCCACCGTAGATTATTCGCCCCGCAGTATTCCCACGCTCCCTCTCCACAGCCATATGATGTGGGGAAGGGTGCGGGAGTGATAATTGTGGAAAGTGAAAGTGGTTATGTTTTGCACTCCCACATGGTGCACGTGGAGGCAGGTGTGGTGGAGCCGCTCCACAGTACATTATTCGCCCCGCAGTATTCCCACGCTCAGCATGTAAATATGTGATAACATATCGTTCGCAACAGTGGTAAGGCCTATCAAAATGTGCTAACAGTTCTTGAGGTTGAAAATGGGTAAAATCATCGTGGAAGAATATTATCGAAGTTGAAAATAAGACAGAAAAACTCTGTGCTTGCGAAAATATGACGCTCAATATTACTGTATAGTAAGGCATGTGAATACGCGTTAAAATATCGCTCACCATACTACTGAATGCCTGTCAATATGTGATAACAGTTCTTGAGGTTGGAAATGGGTAAAATCATCGTGGAAGAGTATTATCGAAGTTGAAAATAAAATAAAAAATACTTTGTGCTTGCGAAAATATCACGCTCAATATTACTGTATGGTAAGGCATGTGAATGCGCGATAAAATATCGCCCACAATACTAGTAAAGGCCTGTCAGCATGTGATAACAGTTCTTGAGGTTGAAAATTGGTAAAATCATCGTGGAAGAATATTATCGAAGTTGAAAATAAAAAAGAAATACCGTGTGCTTGCGAAAATATGACGCTCAATATTACTGTACAGTAAGACATGTGAATACGCGATAAAAAATTGCTCACAATACTAGTAAAGGCCTGTCAGTATGTGATAAGTGTTATGGAAAGTTGAAAAAAATATAATGAGTGTAGAAAGTATAACGTTAGCCAAAAATTAGAATGTAAGTTCAAAGAACAGCCTCAGGGAGTCAACTGTGACAGAAATCGGGGATTTTCAGGTAGCCGCAAAATGAACATACGCTTATATCACCTATATTTTTGTATGGAAATCATTACATTCTTATACAAAATGTTATTTTTGACCTAATAAATGTATACTGATGTATCAATGTTGGTTTGGTTTAGTTACCCCCTCATGGACAACGAGAGAAAAGCAGCAGAGAACTGCAGCGCGCCTTTATAGAGAACGAGGCCCAGGTGCACGAGGCTATACCTGTCTAGACCACTTCTGAGCGTAAGTAAGCAATTTCTTGGTGATTTCCCATTGTTTCTCACCAAAAGCGAAAGTTTTAGCCAAAAAACAAAAAGTCGAAACTCGGTCGGGATCTGGGGGTAGGCTACGTAAAAAACTGGTCGGGACTCGGCGGGTTAAACCTGCCGCACAACACCCTTCCTCTAAAATGGGCAAAGTGGACATTATGAACATTATTTCTCCAAGTCTGAATGCAAGCACTGATCAAGTGAAACACTCCAACAACAAAGAGCCATCATATTTACAGAAACTGCTCTCATTATAACCACTGAGGAAAAACAGCTCCTATTCATCTTGCAAGTATTGAGCATGCACAGGAAGGGCTTCCCACATGCCAAGAAGAGGACCTTGACAGCAATCTGTCAAAATGAGCAGATGTCACCAGGGGTGGCATTCATCTTTGAGGAGGTAAACTACTGGAGGGTCCAGGGATAGGGACCAGAGCTCATAAACCAGTGGTGCAAATTAAATCTCGGTGTGCAACTTCTAACCCTTTGACTGCAACATACCTCATGTGGGGGTGTCTCATAAAGCCGCAACATACCTCTCATGAGCCAGATTTTCAACGACGCACCAGAACGTTCTAGGAGGATCAGGGTAACACAAAATTTATGGGGTATTAGGGTAACTGGTAGCTCTCATTGCCAACTCCTATCCTGAGCCCAGATGCAAAGTTGCATCAGCAAGTGACCCAAAAGTACGCACTTTTAACGCATTTTCCGCAATATTAGCACCCTATGAAAGGCAGTCATGGTCAGTTTTGTTTTTATTGACATAAAATCAAATGTAAGGTCAATAGGAGGTAATGGAACAGAAGTAGGGAGGTAAATAATGGGTGTATAAGTAGCTCCCGAAGCTCGTAGTGCAGTAAGCTGGCAACACACCTGGCAGGGGGGTTTCTCTCTCTCTCTCTCTCTCTCTCTCTCTCTCTCTCTCTCTCTCTCTCAAAGCATAGTTTTCATGTTCCTCCCAGCAATGCAATTTCTGGCAAATATTCATAAAAAAAACTGCACCGATTTCAATTAAAAAAAAAATCCATGGGTAGCTACATGATGCAGTTTCTTAGCCACTGATATACATTTCACGGAAATCTGTAAAAGTGACCAAAATGGCCATTCTGCTGCACCACGTGGGATGTCTGCACGACCCCTTGCTGCAGCCTACAGGATAAATATGCACTGATCTTCATAAAGTTTTGCGTGCAGTTATAATTATCCATACCAAATGTATTTACACCCTGAGAGCAGTAAAAACCAAAATGTGATATTTTTTTTTCACCATTAACCCTAGTGGGCAGGTGAGCAGAACCGGTGGGTGGGTGGGTGGTTCAGGCAGGTAGGTAAGAGCCTGAATGAGTGTGAAGACCGTGAAGGGTAGGTCAGCTTTAGTAGGAAAACAGGCCCATGGGGAAGATAGAAGTGGGTGAGACAGGTCCACTGTGTAAAATAGGACTCTGGGGTTCATCTCCCACAAATCAGGCGGCACCCCAGAGTCTCAGGTAATGCTGGTACGTGCAGTCATATTCTTTACCTTGGCAACATAGAATTTCCTGCTGGTGTCATTTAAGACTCTTGTACAAAAATTGAAATCCCCAAACTCTTCCCTGCTCCAACCTGGAATCGATTTCTTGCCAGTCTGGCCAGCAGCCCATTTCTTTGCCGTTTCACTGCCCCATTCGATTAAATTAAACTTCAGACATAGTGTTTTTGTGTAAGTGGTAATTCTACATATTTAAAATTCCAGTTGCTACCAAATGACTTTATCTTAATAACTGGCATAAAATATTAAACTTTGAGGTTATTGAAATATAATACAGGGAACAATATTTCCAAATTCTTTGCACTGGGTCTAAAAGTAAACCACAGTACTAGTCTTGAACTTTTGTTAATTGTAAATTGGCCAAAAAAGAAATGCCTCGATTTTCACTACAGTAACTATTACATTCAGTGTCATCTAATAGCCCATATGAAAAACTGTGTCAACCAGGAGAATGAACTCTTTATCTGAGTGAACTCAGGAGACATGTAAACTACCTCATTTAAGAAAGATTTTAGCAACACACCTTGAAGTTTTTCATAGGACTAGTGTCATCTTTCATCTTTATCCCCTAGGTGGGGCCATGAAACAAAATAGCAATAGCTACTCTGAACTAAATTCATGCACTTCATATTCCCTTTACCAAGGTGTTAGCACCCAAGAAGGGCTTAACCTGTCTTGTAAAGAACGTTTTTGAGGACAGAATCAAATGGATGGCGAACAGCGACGAAGGGAAGTGGGGAAAAAATGAAATTTATTATTTAAAATAGCAAATCACACTCAAGTCATAGCATCTTGAACTATCTGGCAACTCAGTTTGAGGAGTGAGTCCTGTCTGCATACTTGCCAGTTTTCTGCCAAATGGGAAATTTCCACACACGGTAACTCTGTATTTATTGTAAGTCGACCAAAGCTATTTCATGGGTATACAGTATGTAATGCCATTTCTAAAATGATGGTGTACGTCTGAAGTAATTTTGCAATGGTAGCTAAACTGGTCATATTGCCGCACCACTGAGCCTGCTTAGCACCTTCCTTGCCTCAGTCCATGGGTTTAATTATATAAAGGAGGAATACGTACCATGAGATATCGGTCAAAAACAAAACAATAAAAAAAAAACATGAAACTAGTACTGGCAAATATTTTAGCTAAGACATAGACACATTCTCTCTTGATACAGCATGTTCGACTTTATTAAACTAATGATGAAAGTGACTCCTAGTCTCAGGAACATTGCTATTTCGACAATCCAGTAGTACGAGTAGATTCCTCTAACTAGGAAGACCATTTAAAGGAAGTAAAGGCCTTTGAAAACTTTAGAGCTCATGGTCTAAAAGCAGTCCCTAACAAATGTTTCTTTGTCTTCCCCAATATCAAATACTTGGGATTTTCTTTGTGGGATAGCCTAATAAACTGCCTCCTCTTGATAAAGTCATGACAGTTTCATCTATGCATCCCTGAAACCAAGAAACAACTGACATTTATACCAGGTTTGGAACTTTTATAACTCCAATTAATATCTTTTTAAAGAAGTACAGCAGCAACAAACTAAGCTGGATTGAGAAACAAATGAGGCATTTTCAAGCTTTTAAGGGGAGTCTAGTTTGTGTTCCTGTCGTATGTTTTCCTGATTATTTAACATTTTTCTGTTAAAGAACAAATGCCTCTAACTCTTGCTTAGGAGCAGTGTTGCTGGAAGAGAATGGCAATGAACCGAAGCCTGTGGCTTTTGCACATAGGACACTACTGGATCATGAGCACAGGTACACTGCCATGGAGAAAGAATGTCTTGGAGTTGTATAGGCTCTTGGTTAAATTCAGAATGCATTTGTTTGGTAAAGAGTTTGTGCCCCAAATTGATCAGAAACATCTCTCTTACAATACCACAACGAGAAACACTTATGGAACATTAATGAGATGGGCCCTAACCACTAAGCCCTATAGTATGGAGAGGCCTTCTCATGGTAAGCACTGCGTAATTTGTGTCCGCCGCCAGGGCGGCGCTGGCGTAGCGTCAGCCATGTTACACCACGCCTGATGCCGGCGTTTTTGTACTGATGTGCTCGGTGGGTTTTTGAAAGCAGCCGATGATTCCGGAAAATATAGTGCCATGGTCAGCTGTGCAGCCAACGGATGAAAAAATAGGCACAGGAATTCATCGAAGAGAGATGGCATTACATTTCATGAGTAAGAACTATACCTTGTTGCTAATTCTGTAAGATTACTGCCCCCTGGGGAGGAGCGGGAATATTCTTCCCCTGTATCCTTGCATGTCTGAGGTGACTAAAAAGAGGCCATTTATCTCCGGTCTTTCTCTCCATGCCCTCTTCTCTTCTGTTCACATTCTCTTGTAGATATTACCACGTTTCTTCCGGCCTTTATCAATGTGGATATTCGGTTTTATGGCGTGGATAATTTAAGGACTTCCCACACGATCTCAACAACATTACTTCGACGTAAAACAGCTTCAACATCACTGTCAAGGCAACGTTAATACCACATCTCTTCCCTTTCTCCCATTACCTTTCTTTGCCTTATTGCCATAAAGGGCTAGTTTTGCACTGCAGCAACGTATGGGCTTTTTCATACTCATTGGCTAAATGTATCCCACATAATTCGTCCAACTAGGCAGATAACATTATTCCACATAGGTTTTTGTATTATAAGCTACGCGTGCTGGTGTTTCAATATGGCGGCCAAAGTCACACTTGTGACGGAGATAGCCTCTCCATACTATACAGCTCAATGGCCCACGCCAAGAATATTCATTTCATACTGATTATGTTAAAGGATCCCATAATGTTGGTGCTGATGTATTAAGCAGATGTCTTTCTGCTCTTAGACTCGATGTTTAAATGGTTGAACAAGTAGGTACTTACACTGAATGGTAATTTCAGTTTAAATGTGGTGGGAGGCAGTCTATGCCAGGGAAGTACCTAGTAGTGATGTATTGAAATTCTCGGTGCCTCACTTAACAAGGCCCTCAGCTGGACCTCTCATGTTAGATCACTTGCGAAAACTGCTTCAAGAAACTTGAAGTATTGTATAGAGTCCGTAACTTCGTCACTGAGGAGCAGCTAGCAATAATTTTTAAGAGTCATGTGTGCTTTCAGCTGGAATATTGCTCACCCTTGGAAGGGATGTGGAGAGGTTGCACTAAAACAAGTAGACAAAATTCAGAACAAAACTGTTAGCATTATTAACAACTCTACTGTTGCAAAAGAACTACCTCCTCTACAAATAAGAAGGAATGTTGCCTCCCTTGCATTATTTTACTGACGCTTTTATGGCAAATACTCAGACGAAATTGTATCTATTGTACCAACCCCTCATTATGCAGGCATCTGGTAGCACTCATGACTGGACTGTGACACTGCCATATTGCAGAATTTCTACCCATCAGAATTCTGCATCTCTTTGGAACTTGCTTCCCCGGAGCGGTTTTCCCTCAGACTTCAACCTATGGCTGTTCTAGTCCAACCATTACAATTTTTTTATGTATGGAGGACACCTGCAATATGGTGTATCCTACATTTTTAAAATTCACTTGTTTTTCTTTCTTCTGTACTGTTGTTAAAAAAATATCAAGACACTGCACAAATCACTGGGTGAGGAATGTGCGGAGCGTGAGGTGTGGGCGGGCGAGAATGAAATGATACGAAACAGTTCACTCAGAGCGGCCAGGCATGATGAACGACTATTGTTATTCCGTATCCCATAAAAAATTTTCTAGTATAGCTAGAAGTGTCATTTTTTTACGAAATGGATCGCAGATAAATGCTCTACAATATTCTATTATCACTGCTGAAATATTTATATGTCTGCGAGTAAGTGAGCACTGAATAAATTAGTGAATGATGCAATATAGTAATTCCATTTCTCTTCTTAGATTTTTTTTTTGTTCATTACGACGATCACGCATTAATTTATAACATAAACCAGTTTCAAAACAATACAGTTATAATAAGGGCAGGGGAGTGAAATGACTGAAATCAGTTTCTGATACTGCATGAATAGCTGAGTGAGGAGTGTGGGGAGCATGAGGTCTGGGCTGGCGAGAGTCTGTCACTCAGTACTTGGAAGTGGTTTGACTCAGGTGGCGCTGAAAGAGTGCGAGAGGGTTAACCCGAGGCGTCCCGACAACATATGGGTACGTCACAACGTTTTGTCACAGTGACACCCAACGACGTACCCATACGTTATGCAATTGCAAGGTCAATTATTTGCACATTTTTCAAGTTTCATGGGTGATTTTTGGTAGGCACATGTGGGAGACCTTCATCTACCCACTGTCAAGTGGGGATATTGCCTGGCCCCACCTGACCCCCCCTCCCCCTTCTCCCGTCCCCCCCACACTTGGCAATTCACCTGTTAGCAGTGACCTGGCCAGTAAAGACATGTCGTGCCACGGTCTCTCCAATGACGAAATTCACAGTGAAAGTGATTCCTGAGGTGGAGGAGAGAGAGAGAGAGAGAGAGAGAGAGAGAGGAGGGGGGGAGACACAGGAG
>JAGKTI010009803.1:3925-30008 GCA_018397915.1 Birgus latro
TAAATAAATAAATAAATGATGATCATATTAAAAGAATGTATAACAGCAACATGTCATTACAGTTAACCTCTTCAACCTGGAGTTTTTTTTTCTTTTTTTCTATGTGTTATTCTTGCTATATCTTGATTTTATACAGCATAGGCCAGACTTAACAAACTGGAGGGGTTAGATACAGCTTCATTAACCTTCACTCCCAGGTGTCTCTGCCAAAGTAAATAAAATCATCTGATGGTAAAAAGAATAAGCTAATGAAGTGTCCACACACTGAATGGGCTAATCTCTTGAATCTGGGTGATGTTTTTTTGAGTTTCCTCTTGCTGCTACCAAAGAATTTTATATAACTTAGAAAAGGCCTCCAGTATTGAAGGCATTTCTTAGGGCTACATCTAACCTCTCCAGTTCAGAGAGTCAATTCCAGGTTGTATGCAATCATCAGAAGATGGCAATAATATAATGAAAAAGACATCCCCAGGCTCACAGGGTTAAAACTATTATCCACTCAAAATGCTAACCAAATCTCTTATTTAAAAAAAAAATCAAAACCATGACAACAGCAAACAACATATCTTTGTGCCCAAGGCAGTCTGACATCCAACCCACTGTACAAAAATAGCTCTAGAATTGTGTGTTAACAAATATTTACAGGTTAACTCCTAGACTCCAGTGACGAATTTTTCATTTTATTCGAGCAGCTACCAGAAGATTTTGAATAGCTTATGGAGGACCTCTTGCTATGGAGGCGTTAATGAAGGCTAGATCTAACCCCTCCAGTTTCAAGAGGCTCCCCTGTGCTTAACAAAATCATCTAAAAGTGGCAAAAAAAAAAAAAAAAAAAAAGTCACTGTATTCAAAGGGTCATTGGAATATATTGATGAGGTAGTTGCCAGTGTCAATAGTGTTTGAAGCTGTTGGTAGATATGAAGTTTATGGTATGGTTGGGTGGAAGTACACTAGGGTATGACCTCTTTAAAATCATGCATAATACCATATTCTAATCACAGAGAGAGTAAGGGCATAGAAGCCCCCAGTTTCTGACCATCTGTTATCAGTACTCAATGAAGTTAGTCTATGTGCAAAATGAAAGAGCACATTTGGTAGCTAGGCAGAGAATGAATGATGATGACATATTGCAATAAAAAAGCAAGGCAGAGAAGACAGCAATACTTTTCCTCAGCATGGTTATCATAAAATTGTCATGACTAAGAGCTTTCTTACATCTGCACAATATCTGTTCTATGAATATGGTCAGGAAAATGCAAGTTGTCAGCAATATACAGTAAAGCTGTGTTATTTGGTTTTTCTTAAATTTTGATAATGTCCATAAGCAATCATCAGATTAAGATCATAAAGTGTACTGTCTAGCATTACTGTACTTCAACCTAAGAGCTATCCATTAAAAAAAAAAAAAATTGCAGAAATGGCCTACCTGGCTCTCAAGCAACTAAGGAAAAAAAGTGACTGTTTCCAGTACCTCACATTAACCCCTTGATTACAGGGATTTATGGGTGTAAGCATGTATGGTACAGTATATTTCAGTTACATCACCAGTAATTCAGGGATTCAACTACAGAAAAATTTAGTTTACTGTTGTTTAAACTGATAAGTTTGTTCTGTTTATTGTGGAGTTGTTGTACTGTTGAATACAGTATGTACTACAATCTGTGCTATCCATACCTGTAATATATACTCATACATTATTGTCTTTAGATAATACCAGCACTACCGTATTTCATTTCAACTCCAGCTTCTTTGGTGGTCAGAATTTTGCTGTACACTTTGACACAGGCTGTTACTGTATGTTCATTGGTTTTCACTGTTGACAGACCACTGGAAAATTTGAGCAAAAAAAGAACACCCACATTTCCCATGGATACCAGATAACACAGCTTCTACTGAACATAGGACTACAGCATGTAAAAACATAACTACTGTACTGTAGACTACAAGTATTCAGATGTACATGTATTATAATTATATCCATCCATCCATCATCCAATCCTACGTTGCCCCATGAGGAGCGTATTATAATTTAAAACATTTGAGACACCTACAGGCCATAAAAATTTTCTGACAAGTGCCCTAACTATCTGTAATCTTATGTGGGTTGTGAAATATCATTATATTATTTCTAGTCCATATCACTGCTGGTGTTGTTGACAAGATTCTGAGTTCATGTGTTCACCAACCTGACAGCCCTCACAATCCTCCATCACAGCTTCCACAACTGACCTCTGAGAGTATTCATAACTATGAGCTTCTTAAATACCCAGTGCACTGAGGTTTTAACATTATAAACCACGAGCCACAAAAACAACAGACCATGATACTGTTATGAATGAGTTAGAGCAAACTAAAATGACTACAGATAGATCCCATTTTTACAGTAAAAGTTCACAAAAAGTGACCAGTACATGAAATATAACCTGATTATTTACATGTTTATTTTCATTCTAAAATGCTCAGGAACCATTCAGGAATATAATGAATGAGTCTCTCCACATCAGAATACTGAATATTTTGACTGTTAATGTGATGGTAGCCTACATGGATCACAGATCTTTCATAATTCCTTGTGACTATATTAGTGTCTAGCATTCTTTCAATATTTAGATCTGTATATAAAAGAAGGTTAAATCTCATGGTTGACAGACTTATAGTGTCTAGCATTCCTTCAATATTTAGATCTGTATATAAAAGAAGGTTAAATCTCATGGTTGACAGACTTAGATCAATACTATTAACACTGTGAGGAGTCATTTGAATTTTCTTTGGAGGAAGGGGGATACTGAAATGTACACTGTACTTTCCTTTTATATATATGCTTTTTAAGGCATTAACTCTGCCCCAATCCATTCATTAAAAATGGAATTTTAGTGAAATCAGTATTAAGTTAGATAATTACATTGCTACAACCACTAAACAAAATTATCATTCTGAATCTATAACTGGTAAAGTGCAAATTTACATATATTATAATGTACTGTATATATGTCCTGTATGTTGGCTGTTTCCAAGAGTAATGGTGCTAAAAACAAAATGCACATCATCACCAATCTTAAGTTTCAACTGCCTAAGGTTCTATACATCACATGCATTATACATGGTCAGATGATGCCAACTGAGAACACAGAAAAAAATTAACTTGTTCTACATAAATGCATGAATAGGTCAAATGAAAACAGTGAGAGATAACAAAAATGAAGAAAGTATAAATTAAGCATTATCATCATCATCATCATCATCATTATTATCATCATCATTCTAACCAAGTTTCCTTGTTTATATACACTACACATGATTATCATCACTCTATCCAAGTTCTAAATATTGTATTCAAATTACAGTATACACATAATCATCATCATGATCTGGTGTGCGTATGTGCATGCATGTGTGTGTATGTGTGTTTGTGTACTTAGGCCAAGAAGGTAGGTGAATATGGTGATGATTAGGCTTATGTAAGAATGCAAAGCATGGAAGCTGATGAGGCTAGGAATTGACAAGGGACAGAAGAGACTGAATGAAGTATGTACAAAACAGCACATAATGAGGGTTTGACACCTCATTTCAAAATTTTGTAACTGATAGAATGGCTATTCAGCAGGTGTTTGCAGCACACAAACATGTACAGATAGAGATAGGTCTGTGATGTGGTGCCAGGGTTCCAAGGACTTGAATGATGTGTGAATAACTGTTTGGCCCACTTCTCTGGGCATGCTGTTGAAAGGTCTTCAACTTTTGTACTCTTTCTTCTTGTTTCTGAATTGTACCTCATCCCATCATTAGGTGGGAAGAGTGGTCAGGATGATGATGATGACGACGATGATGATGATGATGATGATGATGATGATGATGATGATGGACTATGTACTTTAAATTCTTCAACAATCTCAATTCAATACAGATATTCAAATATACCAGGTGCAGTACTTATTTATTCATCATTAAGCACAACAAGGAAAGCCAGTAATCCAAGAGCACAAAATAATTTTGCCTAAATAAAGCCAATTTGCTTCGTGGCAAGGTTACAATACTGCTTCAGCACCCACAAAGCCAAAAACAGTAAAACTAAATCTATACATAAATATGCAAAAGACTGTTGCTGCACTTCTATACTGTATGCACATTTATTTAATGATAAAATCTACCAAACTAATATTAATTAAAATATTTCTAACCATACTGTATAACCCAACAATAAAAATTTTAATACAATAATTACAACTATTTCATCACATAATAATACAATTTATTATGATGCCATTTAATCTTTAACAGAAACATAATTTCCTAAACAACCCATGACTGAATTTAAATATCTCTCAAAAAAAAAAAATCCACATAATGCAGCCTCACACTCCTTCATAACCTTATTAATGTTTTTCCTTATTGTCTCATGCGATAGCTCAGTATTCAAGACAGGTCAGTTTTAGGCCAAGTTGAAGTGAAAAAAAGTACAGGTGTTCTTGGGCAGGACCAAATGTGACAGACAGGTATTTATTTTATACAAACAAACAAGATGATAGCCAAACAGGCAATAAATATATATAAACAGTAATGGATTTTAATTACCTTCATAGTCAAACAGACTCACACAATACCCAAGTAAGCATCTATAAAAGTGTAAAACCAGACAACTAACACGTGTACAGTATACAGTACAGTATTAACTCTTTCGGCCTCCACTCAGTGCTTGTGATGTTAGTGCTTATCTTCCACGTCCCGTTAATGCTTGCTAGTTATTCTCCCACGCCGCTCCATCTCATGTTGCGTGAGTAGGTGTGCGGGGAGGTAGGTCACCTGTCCTAGCCGGTCCTTGGTCTCCAGCAGTGGGTTTGGTAGTGTATTGTCCTGGCTACCAATGGATGTATATCTGCAGGAAAGAGATATGGGACTGTAAACAGAACTTTCTCATTATACAGCTGCAGGAAAGAAAAATGGAAGTGTAAGCAGAATTTTATCACTATACAGCTGCAGGAAAGCGACAGGGAAGTGTAAACAGAACTTTCTCATAATACAGCTGCAGGAAAGAGATAGGGAAGTGTAACAAGAACTTTCTTATTATTTGCAGCTTTAATCTATATTTCTTGTTGCTATCTTGCAGGTGTATGTGAAGTGCATCTATAGAGAAAAAAAAGGAGACTGAGATAGTCTGGACATGCCACAATGATGGATCAGAAAGGTTGGGTGAGATGGTGCAGAAATACTGAGGAACCAAGCCATAACTGGAAAGGTTGACCAATGAAGATGTGGGATGGGGAGGTGAGTGCTGACTTTAAATCTAGAGGTGTTACAAAGGAGCTGACATAAAACAGAGTAAGGCGGAGGAGTGCTATCAAATGAACCTGTCTGGCCCATGGTACGAAGAAAGCGTAAAACTGAAACTAATGAACATGATGATGATTGCTATTCGGTTCCATATGATGTATAGAAATAACAATGGAGGTACACTTGCAGGGGAAATGTGGAATTGTCTGCTGATGGTGTCTATTTTTATTTCTTATTGTAACTCAAGATTGTTATGTTCAACTCCAGAAAGTTCCCATCCTGAAGAAGGCACTGGCCAATATTCATCTGTAAAAGTAAAAAGCATCTAGAAAGAGAAATGTCACTCAGTGAAGGCACTAATCACCAACATGAGCTACTGGTATCACATCCAACATCCAACACATCGTTCCAAGGCAATCATGAAACTGGCAATCAAATATGACCTTTTACTAGCACAAATCATCTCACTCAGCTTTTGCAGTTGCTTAAATGTGACCTTTTTTTTTTTTTCATCTTTCCGCTATAACATAATAACTGGGATGACTTATGAACACCACTGATCCCTTCAGCTCAAGTACAGCATTTTTATTTTAGTCTTGCAATTACCACACAGTTACAGTGATCCCCTGGTTATCACGCATAATTGGTACTATGCCTAGTGCCTAATTATGAATTTGTGTGAAAACAAAAGCACAGAACCCATGGGATTTATCCTAATTGGTACCAGGCACCTCACCTGTAAGTCCAAATTTTCTCCTTTACAACAATTTAGACCCACTAAATATATACAGTACATACTGTTATGGTATGTATCAGAAACACGCATAGGCATGGTTCGATTAACAGAAAATTATGAAAAGGGAACAATAAGGAAGAAACACATACCATATAGAGATCTGAGATGGGCTTGAAGTAAGGGGTTCTGAGGCTAGTGGGTGGAGAGTTAATGGTATCCACCACCTGGGGTTAACTCCTCCAGTACGGTCTTATCTTTGAATCCCTCAAAGCCATCAGAAACCACAGATTTTGCACCATCACTCCTAGCAGAAACCAGCTCAGGTGCGTGATAATGATGTTCTTTATAAAAAAGTGCAATAACAGCCGGAGTGCAGATTTTCATCTGACAGTGATAACAAAGACTGCTATAAGTAAGTGTGCAATAACCAAGGGATCACTGTATATTCAGCATAGGATCTGGAGGTCTTCTGTTTAAGGTTAACTCTTTCAGAATGTGTTGTCAGGGAACACAGACAGATATACTGAGAGATTCCTACTTACACTGTATGAAGGAAAAATCAAGTGATTAGATGAAACTACATTTAAGTATACTGTATAGTCACAGCTTGCTTAACTCCTGAAATACCAGAGTTGAATAAAACGGTCCACATGCAGCAAGAACAAAATATCATCACTGTCATCCGATGACAACACATTTTTGTCCTGTCAGAGGTATAAGGGCCTGGAATCATCCTACTCTTAATTCTGAGGCTATTAAAATCCAACATAAATGTTCCAATGCACTCTTACCCACGGTCGTAGAGTGAGCAGTAAGGGAGGTAGAGGCCACGTATGAAGTCCCACACAGTGCTATACCCCCAATTCAGGATCGGACTGACACGCATCATGGGGGGCCAATCAGGGTCCGTGTGGGAGAAGTATTTGAGAGTACCTGAGGTAAATATGAAGATGAATTAATATGAGAGTTTAAAGAAACATCAGGAAATTTTGGAATAGGAGTTGGGGTACATCAAAGGTCAGCACTCAGTCCATTGCTGTTTAACATAGTAATGGAGGAGGCAACACAGGAATGTAGGGGGGAAGGCCCATGGGAATTGCTGTATGCTGATGACCTAGTGCTAACAGCAGAGACTAAGGAAGAAGTGGTGGAAATGCTTAATAGATGGAAAAATGGAATGGAGAAGAGGGGAATGAAAATAAATATGGATAAGACAAAGGTAATGATGACAGGCAAGAAACCAGTAGAAAGAATTCAGTCAGGAAAATGGCCATGTGGATGCTGTGGCAGAGGAGTAGGAGTGAACTCAGTGTTGTGCACAGAGTGTAATAAGTGATGCCATAGAAGGTGTTCAGGTCTGCAGAATTTGAGAGGAGTGCAAAATTTCCACTGCACAGCCTGCATAAGAAGAGAGGCAGAGGGAGATGAAGCAGAGGATGCGCTAGAGGTGAATGGGGGCACACTACAGGAAGTGCAGAAGTTCTGCTATCTAGGAGATATATTGGATTGCGAAACAGGGGTGGAGAGATCAGTCAGAACAAGAGTGGCGGCAGCATGGTTAAAGTGGAATGAAATAGTTAGCCTACTGGTCAACAAACACATACCACTGAGATACAGAAGTAAAATATATGAGGCCTGCATTAGATCAGTACTGATATATGGTGCTGAAACATGGGCTTTGACAGATAGACTGATGAATGTTCTGAGGAGTACTGATCGTAGAATGTTAAGATACATGGCGGGAGTGAGATGGGAGGACAGAGTTTTGAGTGAGGAGGTAGCCAGAAGATGCAGGGTGAAGGATCTCGATATCATCTTGAGGCAGAAGCGGCTTAGATGGTTTGGTCACATGAGGAAGAGTGAGGAAGGGAGCTGTGTGAGAATAGCAGAGGAACTGGAAGTGGAGGGATGTCGACTGCCAGGAAGACCTAAGAAGACCTGGAAGTGTTGTAACGCAAGATATGGAAAGACTGGGTATTGGAGAAGGTTTTATCCAGGATAGGAAACAGTGGAGTAAAGCCATCGCACATCCAACCCCAGTTTGAATATGGGAACAGAAAGACGAAAAATGAAGAAGATGATGATGATGATGAAAAAATGAGTCGATTTAGCACAGTTAGCTTAGGAGAAGGTATGTGCATGATAAGTACGGTACATGAGCATGTGCTTGGTAAACAGTGAAGCTGAATTAGGATGAAAGCTTAAATGATGAAAGGGATGTATGGCAAGTTTCACAAACCTGGGTAATTACAGTTTCTATGTTTTCCTTAGTTTTTTTTACCTTATGTGGGAAAAGATGATGATGATGATGATGATGATGATGATGATGATGATGATGTTGATAATGGCAGTGATGATGATGATGGCGATGATGATGATGGTGGCGATGATGATGATTGTGATGATGGCAATCGATCGTATAGTAGTGCTCTCTCCAGGTATCACTAAGTGGCAAGTCAAATAATTTCTTCCATTCTAGGTTTTGGGTGGAATATTGATGGTATTGCTTACCATCTACATCTTTCCAAGTTTAGGGTAGGTGATGGGTCTTACCTTCTCTCCTCAGGGCCTGGTGAGGAGTCATGTATGATGGAAGAAGCGAACTCCTCCTTTGCTGAGGGAGCAGGCTTCCATAGTTACATATGAATCAAATACAAAAGTCCATTTGCCTCTCCTGTATCTCTCATCGCTGGAATTATACATGCTTTAATATGTAGTAGACAATAGTGCAGATATCACGTACAGATGAATCATTATATGTATCTCTGTCCAATACATCACAATAAAATGTTAATAAATCCAGTGATGAAAGTGAGGCAGGAGAGGTGAACAGCCATCTATATTTGACTGAACTTTTAATGTACTGGGTAGCTGTGTGTACTTGGCTTGTGTATGTGATGCATTAAGTGTGAAATTGTGTGCCTGTTTTTATTAGTTGTATTCTTGCCATATAGTAACAATGACCTTGCTGTGACTTTTGAGATCAGTTCATACAATCAGTCCAAAATCAAACTTCCTGGTAGTAGCATCATTAAAATAAAACAGGAGATGCAAATGTGGAAAAGGTTCTGTCCACTTTAATAAACAGGTAACAAAAACATCTAAGCCTATAATGTGCTGTCTTTATTTATATTCTGACCCCTCCAATCCAGTTATTTTTGTATCTACTTCCAGCTGATTTTATATTCTTTAGAGAAGACCTCTTGTAGAGAAAGGATTAATGAATGCTATAGTTAACTTCTACCATTCTTAAGTCTCTGCAAACCTAACCAACATCATCTAAGAGTTCAGCTGAGGGAGAGAGGGGGAAGGCGAGACGGAAGATGAGGTGGAAGGATGGGGTGAGGGATATGAATGATGAAGGTGTGAACCCGAAAGAGGGCAGGCTGATGATGGAGGACAGGATGATGAGGCGATTTACTTGTGGCCATGCCCCCCTGGATTAATGCATTATACGCTGATAGGCACAAGTGTCATCAAACTGAAAGAGTCAATTCATTTCAACCCATCAGCCCCTCATCATACCCGAGTAAGGATCACTACTCCTGGTTCCCATGATGACGGCCTTGATGCTGGGTCTCTTTTCCAGTAGTGTAAACAATGCTGACTTCATGGGTCCAGGCAGCACCTCACAGTCCAGCTCATATCTAGGAACAAAGGGAAATTTTTGAATGTCACATCACTGGTTTATTTACTTTAGTAGTATTAAGATGATGCAGACTACACTACACAAGTATGTGCATGTTACTGATGTTGTTATGGCCCATGGCTCATCTGAACATTCACCCAATGTACTGAAGGCTGAAGCTGCCCTTTTATTTCAGGGATATGGAGGAAGTTGAAGGACACCAATACAGTTATGCAATGAAGCTGCCTGGTTATAAAGATATAACACCACCAAAAGGTATCCATCTTCAGCACCAGTAAGTCCATCATTCTGAGGCATAACTGTCTACAAATGCTTTAATGTGAGGCATGACAGCAGGCTGTGGTGTGGCAGTGTGAAATCTGTTAGTATCTAATGTTGGCAGTGAGCAGCATGACAGTGTGAGATATGTGGGAAGTGTGGCAGTTTGAGGTGTGGTAGCTAATGTGCAGTGTGTGTGTGAGTTATAGCAATATTAACCCATTAGCTCCCAGAGTTCCTGTGCGAGAGATTCTGCTGGAAGTGTGCTAAGTGTACCACCCTCTGCCTTTCAGCTTACAGTCACGAAGCTCATAGGTCCCTACCCAGGGGTTCCCTTGTTTATTAAATATTGAAAATTCCCAGCTCCATCCTATATTGACAACACTGGGCACAAATGGGTTAAGCATGGCAGTGTGAATTCAGTTACAACTACTGTTCTTGTTTTGGACAAATAGCATGACCTAATCTGATTATGAGGTGCAGTAGTTTTCTACAGTTCAGTAAACTTAAAACCTCAGCATAAATCTGAGAACAATCACTGACCTGTTTATGGACTGTTGTACAAACTCTGTGACTTGTGGGAAAGCCTTGTCCTCAGTGATGTAGACAGCCTGTAGCTTGTTTGATGGATGACGGCTTTGCATTATGGCAAAGGTCAGGTGTAGCACTGCCAGACAGTCCTTTCCTCCATTGTAACACACACAGATCTCTTCTGGGCTGGGACAGGGGATGAAGAAATTGAATGGAGGATTTTGTGGGTGACAGGGGAGCCTTCTTTTGGTAGCCCTGTCTTGTAGTGTTGTCATAATCTTAGGGTCTTATTCTCACTAGCTCTGGAGGTTCCACGGCAAGTTTTCCTTAGCATACTTTCTGCATGCTCTCCTTTAGTGGTCTTGAGCATTACTTACATGTTAATATCAACACAGTTCACACAAATATCATAACAAGAATACTGACATATAGTACCATATGCAGATATGAACCAATATCTAAATCGTGCTAATGAAATTAATAGCGTGGATGAAATTTTTATCTTATGACAGAGCCAGCCGAACGCAGATAACCTTTCTTATTTTCTAAGGGACATAAGAGAGTCATGAATAAATGAATCAATCAAGGGAAGATGCAAAAGGAGAAGACATTTCAACCAGAGATGATGATAATGATGAAGAACTTTAGATGTGCTCTAATTGTGCTGTGTGGTGGACTTTCTTTCCCATAAATACAGTTAAGATAAACCTATTAATGGCCATCTCACCTATACTGATCAAAACACTGGTTGAGCACATCTATGGCCTGGCCGACTGAGGGGGCGAGGGTAGGGGTGGTGGACAGGAGGGTGTCCAAATGCTGCCACGCATTGCTCACAGTGTCTTCGTTGTAATCTATCACCACACCTGCAAACAAAAATACTTCATCATTGTCGTCATCATCATTCATATTTTTTGCCTTGTTTCCAGTGATCACAAGAGGTGCAATCTTCAGATGCATTCTCTGTTGTCTTTGAGCATAAATTGAAGGAGCTCCACTTATATACCCATCCTTTTCTGCCCTAGAAAGTGCAAAATGATTGCATAACAAATGGTGGGAAGTGGTAATGGTGCATTCTTACACACATAAAAGAGTGGGGATTGGGGTTGGGGCAGCTCCCTAAACCATAACCGTTTTAGGTGAGTACAGGGAATGTATGTGAGAAGTGGGAGACAGATATTCCCCAAAGTATGACCATGATGGTAAAAAATTTGGAACTACAATACTTGGAGATTAGAATAAGAATAACAAAGATTGCAGTTGTTGCTGATCAACCCTAGTCAGTCTGGCTGTGCAGACCCATCAACCACAGGCAAACAACCACCCCTGCAGAGCAGTCCTGTGTAGTGAACTGATGTTTCCTTGTGGATGACAGTACCATCTATCGCTGCAAATAGTTTCTTGGATTACAGGAAATGATAGAATGATAAAGGCAGTATTACATAAAGTGAGTGGATGATAACTGCTACTACCTGCTACCAGTATCAGTGGGAATCTGTGGTACAATGACAAACTAAAGCAGTCTTACTAAGCCCTTATCTGACTCACCCTCAGGCAGTGCATTCTTAAGACTCACCTCTGCTGCTGCCACATCATCTGAGGTGAGGGATTCCAGTGTGATCTTGGTCTTGTAGTAACTGAAAGGTACAATGAAGGTCAGTCCTCGACAATATGGGTGTGTATTCTCATCGGTCAGGGAGCCTCCCTAGCACCTCTTCCTTATCAGTTTATTTCTTTATCTGGTACAGACAAAGACACAAGTATCTTCCCAAAATATAATAAATACATAGCCAGCTGAAAAATTTCACCATATGAAACATGCACCCTTAGAGACAGGGTTTTCACTGTACTTCATCAGTTGTTAAATTTCTTCAAACAGAACTGGGAAGATCATTGTTTCTTTGACTGTACATTACTATTCCCTTGTAAATTATCAATGGTGCTGGACAGGAATGCCATCATGTGGTGGCTTTACTGATATGACTGGGTGGCTCAACTGCCTGGTTATACAAATATCTCTCAACCAGTGTACTTCCCTAACCCATGAGAAGGGCTACAGGAGAATGGCAACTTAAACCTGCAGTCCACCAAGTTCACATTTCAGATAAGCCTGGGGTCCACAGCAACACCAACATTATCAACAGTCACATTCCACATCTCACCATAGACAACACTCCCCTACCACACACACACACACCCAAAATCCTTGGTGTAACATACAATACATCAATGTCATTTAAACAACACATCACAAACATCAAAAATAAATTAACACCTAGACTCAATGCCCTGAAGTCACTTGCTCATACAACATTTGGACACAACAAAGAAACCACCACCACAGTATACAAAAAATATATACGTTCAGTGATGAATTATGCAAGCCCTGCTTGGGCTCCTAACCTCACTAAAACACACTACAACACTCTTCAGACCATACAAAACAAGGCCTTAAAAATAATCATAGGCTGCACAGCTACTACACCTACAGACCACCTACACCAAGAAACCAAAGTCCTCAAAGTTAAGGATTATCTAGACATGAGAGGCACCCAAACTCTCGCTGCAGCCTCCACAAACCCACAACATCCACTACACTACATGGCAGCACATCCACACACACCAAGGAACATCAAAACAACACCCAGCACACGATATCATACACAAATACTATCATCTCTTCCCCCCTGCCCGCCTCAGACCAGCTTCCAGAAGCATATTCATACTCAAATCACTCGCCGTTACATTCAGTCACTCAAAGACAACACACAGCTGCATGCACGGCCTCCTGACATCCATCCTTTTGAATCCTATCTCCCCCGTGAGGACAGGGTCCACCTGGGCAGGCTGAGATGTGGGCATCATCCAGCCCTCTCGAGTTATAAGAAGAGGCTGGATGACTCCGTTGCTGATGCCTATCCAGGATGTAACACAGCACCCCATACTATTAAGCACATCATGGAACACTCCATTGCACACAGTCACCTACGCCAACAACACAACATACACTCCTTGAGAGCTCTGTGGGAAAGCCCGGTCTCTGCCATGACCTTCCTTAGGGACTCAGGGCTGTTCGGCCAGATTGCCTAGGGAACAACTACTACTACTACTACTACTAAGCAAGAAAAAAGAAGAGTGGATTTTACCTATGGAATAACTTAGGATATGAGCCAAATGCCACAGAAGGAAACTTGGCTACAGCTTCATTGAGGGAGGAGGCGATGGAAACTTCATCAGCTGTCACATACACCACACTGCTCTTGAACCCGGCACCTGGCCTATGAAACAGCTTCTGTAAATGCAAAAAAGTTCATGATTAGTTCTCAGTTTTAGCGTAACACTATAAAGCTTACCAAAACCTATATAGGTATCTATGATATTCATATACACTATCTAATTTGCTGACAAACAGATAGACAAAGAAAGACAGACAGATAAGGAGAGGCAGATGGATAATGCCTACCTTTCCTAATAGTGCAAATGCCTTCTCCAGTAGGTGTGGAACTCCCGGGAAGATGGTGACGTTCCTCACACTGATGATTGGGTACCGGGACTTGATGCCCTTTGCTTTGTCCTCCCCAAAGTGTAGCACTGCAGACTCAGGTATCTGTTTATTTTTACTATCATTACAGTATTGATATCACCATCCTCACTTCCATCATCATCATCAGTATCTACTTCATCATCATCATCATCATCACCATCATAACCATCATCATCATCATCATCATCCTGCTTCTAATTCCCACCTAAGTTAGAGAAAAGAAGTCAGTGTCAAGTGAAATGTAACATGACTGAACATCCATCCATTTACTATTCTTCAAAATTCCACTACTTCCAGTAGATTACTTGAATACTGTACTAAGTAATCTTGTACCAACTCGCTACTATAGTCCATTTTTATTTATCTGGTGGAACTGGGCCACTCTCTCAGCTCAAATACTATCTTTTATCTTGATTGCATTAAATTCAGTGAACCTTATTATGAGGTTAGAATGTATCATCTTCATCACTAGTCTAATTTCCCTTCCATTCTGAATACACTTTTGCTTTCAACTAAGCTGAAAGAGGTAAGAGATCTTTGTCAGGTAGTTGTAGTTGGGTAACCCCAATCTGGCCTGGTAAATGCACTCTGTATACCGATACTGAGCCTTTTACACAATAATGACTTACATGAGCCATTTTCATTGCAGGGGAGGAGAGGTCATCAGTCTTGAAGTATGCTCCAATGAACTTCACTAGTAGTGGGTGTGGCTGAACTTTCTCCCCAAATGCTGCTGCAACACCTGGAATATAAAAAATTATAAACCCTTCTGTACACTGACATCATTTTCTATTTGTTTACTGATCTTTCCTGTTGCTCTCATTACTGTGACCCTGGGGTCATCTGGATGTAAACTTGGTGGACTGCAGACTGAAGCTGTCCTTCTGAAGTCCACCTTCTGGGACATAGGGACAAAGATGGGGATGTCTGCAGGGGCAGGCAAGTGGAGTTGTTCAGTTATGTCAGTGCCACTGCAGGTAAGCATTCCTCTCTAGCACCTACCAGAATTTCTTGCTACTACTAGACTATTATATATAGTCCAAGGGAATACTGTTGTAATGAAGGAGTTAAAAGCAAAGACTTCTTTTCATTCTTGTAACTAACACACCCACTGAAGAGTGTCAGTAGTCATCAATGGGTGCAAAAGGCTTACACATGCTTGCATGGCCACAGCTTCCAAAAATGTAAATAACTGACAAATAACTTTATTCAAGGTTCCATAATGAAGGGGTTAATGACTGCATTAGATGCAGTAAAGATCATAATGAAGGATTTTGCACATGTGGAGTACATGGAGAAAGATATGTTAAAAAAAGAACATGTACTGAAGCAAAACTGGTGAGTGAATGTTGAAGGGAATTTTAACCCTTTCAGTCACAAGACATATTAACAATTCATTTTTACTACCATCAGCAAATTTTATTCAGCCTAGGACACCCTTTTTGAACTGGAAGGGCCAAATAAGACCATCATTAACCCCTTCATCCTTAAAGATCCTTCCTAAACTGCACAAAATAATTTGGCAGTAGCATGATTAGAGTGGAAGATAAATCACTGGGTTCAAGGGGCTAAGAAAAAGATGGAAGAGTAAAGTATGAAGTACATAAGTGAGGGGGGTTTAGAATGGAGTAGTAATAGTAACAGTTGTAGCCTTAGGTTCATCAGAAATGTGAACTCTGTGGACTGCAGGCTAAAGTTCCCCTTCTCCTGCAGTTCATCAACCTCAATTAGGAGGATAGAGATGTAGCTGTGAGATAATTACAGAAGCAGGCAGTTGAGCCACCCAGTTATATCAGTGCCACCACATGAAGGTATCCCTCTCCAGCACCACTTACAATGGAAGAAAGGAGAAGTAGGTTAATTCAGCATGAGCAAGGAGTCCAGGTGTATTTTTCAGTGCCATCCAAGATGAAATAACTCTAGAGTTAAGTATGAGACAATTAATCAGTTACCTAAGACAGTAAGTATCTTTTATGTTCACCTTCACATTTAGTGTGGTCATGGACTGAGAAGGAAATCCTAGCAAGAGTATGACAAACCATCAAATGTGATATCATCATGTGTGGGGCCAATGCCACCTGATGTAAGGACAAATGTGTACTGCTTTGAGAACTGGGCCACCTCATTGGCGATAGTCTGGATGTCGTCAGGGATCACTGAAACCTGGGACACATAGAGAAACATTTTAGAATGCACACAAACTAGAGAATCCAACACATTCTCATCAACAATATCTCCATCAATGAATAGTATTTCCAACTAATACTGTACTTGACTGATTATCCTGACCGGCTATCCAGTTTGCTGTATACTGGTTTACAGTGTGAACTGTATTTTGATGCAGTTTTATACATACAATACACTCTTAAGGAACCACAAGAAGGGCACTGCATGGACTATAACTCATCAATATACAGCTTTATATTATAAACCATTAAACAACAGACTAGATACTCAGTCTGAATAATCATGTACTGGGTACTGCATAATAACTTGCATAAGTACCTATAACTGGATATTAAATATTCAAATATCACAAAACATGAAGGTAATTGTATACTATATACAGTATAGGACATAATGTAGCAATACACATGAACCAGCAGATTCCCAGCCAATTGCCATTGCTCACCCTCTTGACTTTAACCCCGAGGCCATGCAGCTGCCGCGTCAGGAAGTGTGTGTTGGTGTCTTGGGTCTGACCCTTCAGTATTTCATCTCCTATAACTGAACAAACAGCATTTATTTGTTACATGAAAAGAAAAGTTACTCAGAATGCACTACAGAATAGAAAGTACAGAAACCTATGAGCATTACAAAACTGATCAATCAAAGAGCTTATGCAGCATAATACTGATACTCTCTTAAACTCTTCACTACAGTTATTCTGCTACAATGAAAACAGCAACAGATGTAGACAATATATTTATAGGCCCAGTCATTTTTTTTTTTTAAACCCTTGCCAAGCTACAGACCTCATGAGAGGCACAGTGAGGGTCAGCATGGGCCATGCAGCAAATCTGCAAGCCTCATGCAAGGTTCAATTTATATTGGTTAAAAAAAGAATGAGACAGGGGAGGTAAACTACCTTACAAAGAAACAGCATAGCAGGGGTTAACAAAATATGCAGTATGATGTAAATAATAACTAGCATATTTGAAAAAAAAAAAAACATACACCAGATACTATACAATTTTTTTTGTATTTAGAGCACATGTTTGGGAGCTACATACAGTATTTATTCTGTACTAGTATGATTTATGAGTCAACCTATGCAAAAAACAATAAAAAATGAAAGTCCAGAAATTATTTTTCTAGTTCTTTCCCTTCAGGATTACCAATAAAATAAGAGGAGTAAATTATTTTAACTACCATAATGCAGACAGTACCAGCAGTAACATAAAACCCAACCCTTATTTTAATGCACTAATGATCGCAGCTGTAGGAAGAAAAAAATTCACTGAAGTTATGGAAGGCCTTCTCTTATGCAAGATTTACCATCATACTAAAAGTGACATAATATCTAAACTACTATCATATCAATGATGACAGTATCATAAAGCACATTCTTATGCTGACACTGATAATCTCATCTGTTAAGTAGTTATTAAAAGTACCTAATCCAGAGAGAATATGTTCTCTTGTCAAATTCAGTCCAAATCAATACCAACAGTAAAATATAAAACACACTTATTCTGACCCTTGGTGATAATCCTAGCTGTGGACAAACATGAGGAAAAAAATCATAATAAAGAAAAATAAACCCAATGGACTTATGTAACTTGAGGCTTTCTCCAAACTTATTCAAGATTATCCACCAAATAAAAGATGCATAATATCTAAACTGTGACTAAATCAATACTGACAGTAACATAAAAACCATTCTTATTCCTACACTTACTGATAACCCCAGCTGTAGGAACTCCAGGAGTGGAATTCACAGCCTCCTTGCCTTCCTCCATCATGGGAACCCCTGCGGAAATGAAGCCTTTTGACTGGAATAAAAAGTTCAGTACCACACCACGCTGGTACAATGGTAAAGGAGGAAATCCCTGAGCCAGTCCCAAGATCCTGGTCACTGCAATGGAAGACTTCAGTATCTGACTAACACAACCCCATGGCATCTTCATGTCCCAGCCCAATACCTGTGGAAATGGTAACCTTGAAAAACTGTAATTTTTTCGATACAGAGGACCACTTTAGTTTTATTTAACAGATTTAATAATGCTAACCGTACTTTGATTCATAAGGAAAAGAGCCAATTCAATGTCTTTTTAATGTCTAAGGAACAAATTGCTACCCCGTTCTATTGTTTGCAAACAAATATTTTATTGCATAATGTATATGACATTCATTCTGTTTAAAAAGATGAGATATTGCTCGTAAGAAAATGTCTATAGCTGTATACTTTGATTAGGATAAAATGTACTTAATATAATCTTAAATATCTAAATATATTAAGCTTGTTTTCCCTGTGTCTTTCAGTTTGTTTACATCCGTGTTTATCCGCTTTGATCGCCCCCGTCCAAAAAAAAAAAAGTAAATATTTCACACATTCATATCACTTGGCGTTTGTCGATCATTCACTTAAGGTTTTTATTTGAAATATTTATTGTTAGTAAAAGGTATACAATGCTAATGTCTCGTACGTAGCCTAACGTTGAAGTAAAAGTTACCGTACATCACCCGATTCTCGTTTCAACATTTATTTATTCCGTTAATTCCGACCATTTGATGCCACATTTTACAATATAAAAACATTAAACCACCATCACTTTTATAATTAATATAACTTGAAGACTAATATACTTACCAGATAAATTGACATGTAAATAAACGACGGGGGGTCGTCCACGGCATTGTTGTCACGGCGCATGGGTTCAAGGTATATACTTCGTACTCTTTCCGTTAAAAAAGATGAGATATTGCTCATTATGTATTGCTGTATACTTGGTTTAGTATCAAATGTGCAGAATACAATCTTAAATAATTCATTAGCTTGTTTTCATCTTTGTTTACATCTCTCCTGGGATTCTGGGAAGCATCCCGTGAACTTTAAAATTTAAATCTCAGTTAAATCACCCAGTTAAAGGACGAGATCCTTCAGGTCCCACTTTCCTGATGAATGGAACTGTTTGTGAGTAGCCTGAATCAAACAGTGCTTTATAGAGTTGATGAGGTAAGGAAAATTTGAACCTGTGGAAGACGAGATAATTACAGTATTTCGCCTTAGTCTGTCAGGTAGTTGTACCCTTAGTCTGTCACGTAGTTGTACCCTTTTGTTGTTTATTTTCCATATCCTTTCTCACAGTTACTAACAGGAGACTCCTGGAAGAGGCTAATGAGCCAGTGACTAGAACTTTACCTACCTAACTATTACTGTTACTGAATCTTATATATCAGTGTGATTGAGGGGACTGTGTCCAGTTAATGCAATATAATCAAACTTCCTCATCTGGAATTTCCAAGCATCATCCAGTTTCCCTTCAAAGTCCATCAAAGATTTTGCATTCACAACTGAATCTTTGAGGCTGTTCCAGCTATTCACAATTCCTTACAAAATGTATATTTTCTTACATCCAATCTTGGCCCCTCTTATCATGTCCTTGTGTCACTGAGTCAGTCTGTTCATTGAATAGTTCCTCACATATAGCCCCATTGTACACACCACCAACCATCTTAAAAGTTTCTATCATATCACCCCTCGACCTCCTGTATACCAGAGTTGGAAGGTTTAACTTTTTCAGTCTGTCTTGATATGATTGTTCCTTCAAAATTGGTAGTAGCTTTGTTGCTCTTCTCTGGACTGCATCAACTGCATTCATATCTTTACATGTGCACCATACTTGATTTACATATTCAGGTTGTTTTTGAACTAGTGCCAGAAACAGCCTTGTATACTGACTCATCCAGTGATGTGAAGGTCCTCCTAATCAGTCCAACCCTCCTGTTGGCTTTATTGATTTTCTCTGCCAGATGCCCAGTGAATTTGAGTTCATAGTCGATCGTGACCCCCAGATCCTTTGCTACTTTAATGTCGTGAGTGACAAGCCAATTGGTTTCCAGTAAGCCAAGAAACCATTTACAACGCTGGGTGGTAACCATATAACCAAATCATATGTGCTCCCTACGTGTCAACAAGTGGGTTGGTGGAGGGTTAGTGCCCCTTCCCGTAAAATGAATAACTCAAAGTCAAATGGCCACCCCTTATGGGATTACGGCGTCTGGCAATAGATAGATAGATAGAAACTCTCAGTCATAATGTACCGAAAATTTTCCATGTTTGATTTTCCAGTCCTCATAACTCTGCATTTCTTTTGGATGAAACTGTGACAGCCTCTTCTCTGACCAGCTTCTCATTCTCTTAAGATCTTCCTGAAGTGTGGCACAGTCTTCCCTCTCACAAATTTTCCATAAAAAATTTCCTTTCCTTTCTGTTGCATTTTACTGTGACTGGCACCTAGTTTACTCACCTGGTGCTAATCACGTAATCGTTTGTTACGTTACTCCTCATGCAACGGCATTCAAGATGGAGAGGTGACAATGGGTACAGTAGGCTAGAGATCACCCATTTGCAAAATGAAAATGCCAGAAAGTGGGCAGTTTTGAAATCAGTGGGTATGTCTCCACAAACCGCAAAAACAAGTGAATAGCAAGAACTGCTAAAGGCAACCGTATCTTGCCTTTGACATACCTCGGTCTGTCAGAGTATTTGCTTTTAAGTGCTATCTTTGTGTGGACTAATACTGTTCTCCATGATCATTTTCACTGTTTTGTATTCTGCAAGTAATTGTTTAAAAAAATAAGTGCCATTGGATTTTTAAAAATAGCCCTCACAAATAAGCAGATGTTGGGATAAGTTTTTAGAGGGGTCAGTCCTTTATTTTGGATGGTTATTAAAAAGAGATCACAGTTTAACCTTTGTATAAATACTGTACTGTACTCGTATGTTGAAGTGACATTACTTTTATTACTGTATCATCCCTCTTGAGTCATGTTAATCTCATATTTTGTTTTGCAGGGAAGCTGAACTTTTTCCAGGACGAATCATGTGAGAATAAAGCATAGAGTTTCCTGTGGGTATTCGAAGCTAGAGCTCTTGTATCTGTACCCAGACTCTACCCTGGACTCCTCTGTGTTGCCACCATGGGCTCAGGATTGTTTGTGTTGTGGTTAGTACAGTGGTTGACCAATATGTAAACAATACTGTCTCGTATTGGAATTTTCTTGTTTTGTTGTGCGTTTTCAAAATTAGTATTTAATTATATGTTTAGTGGTACAGTAATATTAGTTAGCTACTTACAGAAGTTAGTTGTATTAGTGCCTCATCACCCTTGACTCTGAGATTAATAACACTGCCTGCAGACTCTTTATAATTTTTAGGTTTTGGTTGTTATGGTGGCTCTGTTGAACATGATCCTGGCGAACTACAGGCTAAAATTTGCCTCTCCAATGTAATCCACTCTCGTTTCAAGAAATAGGAAGGGACTTAAGGGACTTTATTATTACCTGGCAGCAGAGCCACCGGATAATAGCAGTATTGTACACTGCATGAAGGCATCTCTACCAGTACTGTAATCTTCAGGTACCAGCCACACTAATGAATATATAGATAGACAGATAATTGAGTGAGCTGGAGCTGAGATGAACTACAGTACAGTTATACCAGTATACAGAAACATACAGAAATGACAGTGATTAGGTGGATGTGCAGAATGTCCCTGAGTGCTAGGCCTGGGGGGACTAGGTGTATGATGGAAGAGTTGAGAGGTAGGATAGGACTGGAGGGTATTGGTGTTGTGATGAGGAGAGGTAGACTGAGATGGTTTGGGCATGTGGAGAGGATGGGAGATGAAAACTGGGTGCAGAAAATGAGAAGTGTTAATGTTAGAGGTAGGGTTACGAGAAGTTGACTGAAAAAGATCAGGGACGAGTCCATTTAGTGTGACCTCAGGGATAAGGGACTGAATAGGGAAGCTGCCAGAGATCGATCAGCATGGAGGGCCTCCATTAGGTGACCAAGGCTGACACATGCAAGCATGTTGGAGCCTTTAAAAATGAAAAGAAAGGATAGAAACTGTGTTATTTCACAATTATTTTTAAGTAATTACAGTTTGCTGGACCCTGGCACCATTTTCTTCCAGACTAGCATTCTCATCACAATCCACCATGGCTCTAATCAGTCACCTTATATATTTCATGAGAGCTCTTGATGTTTATCACTTTTGTACTACTGTGAGTTCAGCTGTCCCCAGAGATCAGAAGTATTAGGAACATACCTTTATTAGTGTTGAGGTTCATCATTGTAATTTTCAATACCTATATGGTCTTGTGCTTAGAATGCACCAGTCAGAGGGACATCCTAGCCATTTCCATGATGTCACTGGTATTTTTTTTATAATATATAATACCGCTATGGGGAATAAGTTGGTCACTGGTCATCTACTGGTACCCTTAAATGTATAGCTATACAGTACTCTTCTCACCTTAACATGACCCAGATTTTCATCCATATGCAGCTTATTTCACAATGTTCCATGGCAGAAAAAGACAATGCTATGAATCTGCATCATTTCCCTACCTATTCTTGGTGACAGGTTTTCTACTTTGCATTCTAAATGGAGAGATAGTAATTTTTGGGCCAAGTTAAAGTGAAAAGAGCATAGTACCAGACTATGTTAACCTAGTCTAAGGTCTCTACAGTACCTCAAAGGAGACATATTTAGAATTTACCATTTTCAGATTAGCTACTTTAATACCTGTATTGTATTGCACTCCCAGAATATTTATATACCTCTTAAGAAATTTAAGACCTCACAAACCACCTTGTGTTCAGAATCAGATTGTGACTGGATGCTGGTCTGGAACATATGCGGATGAACCACCAGTTGCAGGGTACACATCATGTGGCAGAGCATCAGCGAACTCGGACACAGACCAGATGCATCCAGAACACGAGAGGCAAGGTATGAGCATGGCAGTACAGCATCATCACTGTCATATCAGGTTTATAAAAACTTATCAAAAATCCCTAACCCTTTACAGGTCAGTTGATGGTCAGGTGTAGTCAGACAGGAGGGCTGATTTGACTAATAGTGAAGGAAACTCATTCCTGTCTGGTAACTAAGGCTTTTCAAATTTCATTTCCATCAGGTGAAAACAGACTGACTATAGGCAGTCACATCTGAACAAAAGGTACCATATACAGTCATCATCATCTACCTTTTTTTTCCCTCACCTGAGTTTGGGTTGAGAACTTGAGGTAGGATGTAGAAACAAGGAAGGATAAAATGCAAAAGTGGAGGAACTGTATTCCATGCCAGCCACTTGTCCATAGATTCACATCTAATACTTGCCTTTTATTGGCTAATGTTTTTCTCCTAGTTAATAGAATTATGTCACAAATGGGAAGCCACAGTTGTAAATCCACAGTTCTGGCTTAGTTGATTTACTGCTTTCTATTCATTTTGTTATAAGTGAAATGAAACAAATGGAAAACAGCAATTGTAAATCTACAGAGTCAGAACTGTGAATTTTAAAGTTATGTGCATTGTGTGAGTGTACAGTATTTTAATATGTCTTATATGTAGATTTTGACTAGTTTCCTTTTTCCAGGTGCACCAACAATACTGAATATAGGAAGTGCTCTCTTGATAGAGAAAACAGTATAAAACTGTGAAAAGGGATAATAAGGTAAACCACGATCTAGAATATCCAGAATATGACTGTGATGATAGAAGGTGAGTCTATAGTCTTGGCTGAACTATGACTCAAAATACATATATACAGTACAGTATATTTTTAACCTAATCAAAAGAATTGGTACCACTAAAAATATAAACATATGAAGTAAGGAAGTTTTATTTATGATCAGAGTCTATGACAGATAGGTGACAGAAACTGGAAAAGGAACCTCTGCTGCTATGACGCATGAATTAGGCCCGACGATGATGACAAGGGATGAGTGTGTGTTGTCCAATATGGGGGTGTTGGACATGGCCAGCTGTGAAGGCAGGGACAGGCACTCACTGCAGTCCTCAAACAACCTCATCCCTAGTACCATTAGCCCACAAAAGCGACCCAGTAACCAGCCAGTGGATGTGAGAGAAGCAAGCAAAAAACTACGATCAAGACCCCTTAAGTTTCTCTGCCAGGTACCTGACTGCCAAGAAAAGTTTCGCAATGCTGAACACCTGGAAGCTCACATGAAGCTTCACGAGGGAGTTAAGCCATTCACTTGCAGCGTGTGTGGGGTTGTGTGCAAGACAGAGAGCAAATTGACAGCTCATCTGGCCAAGCATGCTACGGATAATGTTAAGTCCAAGTGTGACATCTGTGATCGTAATTTCTCCAGTCGCAGTGCTGTTCAGAAGCACAAGAAAATGCTACACAAACCCAAGCCACATATCTGCCCACATTGCAGCGCAGGCTTTGAGGCACATAAGTACATGGCAGTCCACATTACGAGAGCACATGGGGAGGACCCACCAGCCGAGGAAGAAGTGTCGCAGTCCTCGGAGCCCTTGACTAACTTTCACCCTGACACAACCTCACCAGATCAGAGGGCTGAGAAAAAACAAGTGAGTTACTCCATGACAGAGAAAGATGAGAGTTTCCATCACCCTTCAGTTCCAGTCAGCTCCTACCAGCTGCTTTCTCAAGCACATAGCAATCCTTCTCATCATCTCCGGGAACAAAGCAATCCAGCCCAGTGTGATACACACCAGATAGCACCTGATCAAGCAGACTCACCACAGTGTAGTACCTACCAACTACCTCAGGAGCAAGTAGATTCCCCCGGTTATGACTCCCTCCATCAGACTCGGAAACATCTGGATGCACCCCAATGCGAGTCCAGGAAAAAATCTGAGGAGAATATTCCCATCAACTGTGAACTGTGCACCTCCACCTTCCCAAACCTGGCTTACCTGGAGCAACACATGGCAGTCCATCTCAATGAGCGGATAGTTGGCTGTCCAAATCTAGAGCAAGGAAACCACCCTAAGTCCCTTGCTGTCAGTTCAGATCACAGAGCTTTCAGTTGTACCAATGGCAATTTTGGTCAGTTTATGCTGTCGCCCTCGCAGCCAGCAGTAGTGAGGGGGCTTCAGGAATCTAATAAATTCATATGTGTCTCGTGCAATGAGCAGTTTTTATCTCTAGGTAGTCTGAAGCGCCATGAAGCAAGAATCTGTACTCAACAGTTGACTAAGCTGTAAGGGAGGGTGTATTTTAAGCTTGAATAGTATACAGTACATATATTTTCCGATACCATACAGTGTTGGTTGTCTTCAGTGGTTCAAACAAAACAACTAGTTTTATATAACTCACAAGTACTTTTACCCACTCCGAAAATCTAATTTAATCTGTTAAACTCTGTAATGTATGTTTTTAGTTTATGGAAGAGATTACTTGAGGGTTTTTGTGTGTAGATTTTTTATGGCTTTGTTCTTTATTGATCTATTTGAGAGCATAGGTAATTATCATGTGTAAGTTTTGATAAATAAATATCTTTTAGCAAATACTGTACTGTACCTGTATTGTAATCTGAAAGTAAGTAGGTTTTCTCTTTACCATTATCATTGAAGGCAAGTAAGTAAAGTACTGAAAAGGCAGAGTGATTTAGAAAAACTAAATTTAGTGATGTATTGAGGTAAGAACTGATGTGGAACAAAGGGTTACAGCTGAACCAGGTTGTGATAGTGCTAAACTTTTTAATCAGTGCACCGTGGATGAGCTATCAGAATATTGATAAAAAGTATTTAAACAAAAAAATACATATGGTATGGTACCCTAAAGAAATAATAGATGTGGTTTATGAAATGAAAAAAAAATTTTAACTTTTTCTGTGAGAGGTTCCCCCTAAGGTAATTATAATGATGGTAGAATAGGATATATACCAATAAATGATGCCACTGTATGATGAGGTATATGTAGGAAATTATATATGCCTATTTATTTAGCTACATTTAGGTATCTGATTGTCTGTGCAATTAAATACAGTACAGTATTCCATTATGTCCAGTCATTCATTTATTCAACATATTTTCATTAATCTCTTACACACACACACACACACACACACACACACACACAC
>JAGKTI010009804.1:0-30007 GCA_018397915.1 Birgus latro
ATATGAATTTCATGAGCAGTTTAATCATCATTTCAGGTAAAATTTATGTGATTATTATTTTTTCCGTCATAATTTTTTATTATCATGAAGAAACAACCGCTCACTTGAATATATTTAACGATAATAGTGTTTGGAGCAACAATTATCCCAATATCAGAGTCATCAAGCACGTCCTCAAGGCTCTGATAGGGTTCGTCGATGTATCTGACTGCCAGGAGGGACATGAGGTTGCCGACGTAGCTCTGTGTCAGCACCACCATCATCAGCATCCACACCCCCAGCATCACACGCTCCCACCACCACCGACTCTTAGTTCTCTTCATATCTGGAGGACAAAATTTAGTCAAGCATAACATGGATCACCAAAATATATGATGGCCTGTTTCTGGCAGCTTTGGTGAAATAAAAGTAGTGGTTACAGTAAGCTGCCATTAGCGAGATGAAATTAAGCATCATGTAACACAAGACAATGGTCGAGCATCATAAAACTATGTGAGCGAAACAACCGGCTCTTTTCGTATACTCACAGAGATTTTTGACTAATTCGGAAGTTAATAAGCTTGGATGCTGCCTACATTAACTCAACCATTCCCACTTAATCTGATCTCTCAGAGTCCCTCCAAAGTTAGTCTAAAATTACTCAGTGTAAATTCCAACATGGCAAACACTAGTTACCTTCTTGGAAAAGAACTCGCACACAGTTGAAGGTGTTGGTATCTGCCAAGCCTGGTTCTTTCATATGAGTGGGAAGGTAGAAAGACAGAAGCAGCATGGCAGCGCATACTGCCAACAGTGCTGTCAGCACAGCCACCCAAACCTTTGGTCTAAGAGGCAGCAGGAAGCCCCACGGGTCCACCTCAGGTCGACCACGGGCAGCGAGAATGAGGTAATTGCCCATAAACACAAATGGAGAGAAGTCTGTCCACTGGCTTCTGGTTATATCCATGTAAAATGGTCCCGGGGTAAACTCCACTTCCTGAAATGTGTTTTTTTAAAATATAATGAAGAACAGTACAACAATGTATGTCGGAATATATTTCATAAAAGATTAATTTTTACCACAATGTAGTATGCTGAGTAATTAGTGAGAAGGTTCACAAGTCGTTTTCTTGACTCAATATATTTAGTGTATTGATCACGACTTGTTATTTCAAGAGAAGTCGTTCTCGAGCTAAGTATTTGAAATAGAGACTGACAAAAAAATGTACGTTAAGATGATATATATGCGAAACATGAGGATCGAATTTTATGTAAAGGAAAATACAATTACTGTACAACTCTAAAAGCTGTAGGAGGATAATTAAACTTTGGAATCTACCTAAGATACGGCTGCTTGTAATCATAATAATGAAATCACATATACAGCAGATCAACAGAAACTGGTTTTAATGACAAAAAAAAAAGTTAAGTAAAAAATTTTAAAAAGAAATGCTCAAAATAAAGAGCCCAGAAAGAGACGCTATGACGTGCCCTAAGTCAAAGAGTATTCGGTGCACAGATGCTATGTACAGTATACTCTTGTTCTAACGTCTAAAATTACCATTCCATATTGAGAAGTTTGCTGCAATAAAAGATTACCACTAGAAATGGATGCTAGTGATAGAGCAGTCTTATGAAAAGGAGGGAAGGGGTAACACTGTCTTTTCTGCCATCGAGCTCCGTAGTATAATCTGCAAAAGGACGAATATCTGAGCCAAGCTGAGGTAAACGAACTATAGAACTGACCTCACGTGTAATGAGTCCCATCATGCCTGTCCAAGTCCCATCGCTTTGCAGTAAGCCCCAACTCCTGTCAGACGATCTCACGAACGTGTATCTGTCAGAGGGACGTGATTTAAGTACCTTTGATGATACTGTAACCTTTTCCATAGCAAAAAATAAGTCGAGAGGATACGTTCACACTCATTTTTTATTTTTGCTAACTTAGGACAAGTTGTGCAATCAACCAGCATTTATTTATCAAACCCAAATATTTCCAGTCAAACACTGAGGGTATTAAAGCAAATGTGCATCAATAGCCGACGTGAAGTTCATGATCGTGGACAGCATCTCCATAATGTTCCCAGCTCCCCCACCGAAGGTGAGTCGTTTGCCCCCTGGTGCCGTGGGGTCATCTACCGTAACTGCCATCTGTGCCACCATTTCCTCTGCTGTCACTAGCACGTGTGGCCGGTGCGGGAACCTGCGGCAAGATGGTGTACAGTACAGTGTTGACTAGTAATGTCACTTGGATTAATATATACTCTCTGGCAATGCATTTTTCTTTCTGACAGTATGAATATATATTTATGTATTACACACAAAACAGAACCTGGGCATTATAAGCTTTTGTTTTCCAGTATCAGTTGTGCATCTTCAGTTAAAGTACAAAACCGCGGTGATTGACCATGTTGTTGCGTACTGTTGGCATAACCTAAGGCAATTCAGATCGTTCAGAATGATTAAGATTCAGGCTCAGTTAAGTAAATTTGGATGCGAGAAAGCTGTTTAGGTAAAGTTAGGTACGTTACTGTCTATACTTTTCTTTACTCTAACTTGTTCTAAAACTTTCATCTGCCCATCTTGAATGCTGACTTATAACAATAGATCAGCAGTCGAATATGATGCTAGTCATGAAGAGGTGTTATAGGAAGGATGTAGAGCTGTAGTACTGTCATTTTCTGCCACTGTCGTATGTGCAATAAGCTTCAAAACGACGAAAAACTGACAGTAGTTACGGTTAAAAATAATAGTTACTGTTTATTCCAGCACACTTCAGTCCATCCAGACCGTTTAGGTCGCTCACGTTTGTTCAGTGTGATTTAGGTCTAAATACACGAATTCAGGTTAAATTAGTCTCATTCTTGTAATTTCATCCATTCAGAATATTTATTTATAAATTTCTCGTCTCTTTCCCCTGTAGGAATCTTGAGATCTTGCACCATCTCTTATGTAGTGTACAAGTCGGTAATTTGCGGGAATGTAATATTAATAATACAAGTTACCATGCAAGATCTCTCTTGTATGCGGGTCTGTGTCTCTGTGTTTAGCAATATCTTACAGGAGCGTTGTCGACACACAAAATTTACCGTAAGAACTTCCGGGGGAAAAGATCTGGTGGATGGGTGAAAGTTAGACGTTGATCGATAGTCCATGATGCCACTTGTAATGGTGGGGATTCTGGGTCGGTGAACGGCAGCCATGCGAACACTTTGATCCTATTGATAAAAAAGCAATCCGTCCATTAATTAAAACTTAGAATTATCGACTATTTATTTTGAGTTCGTGTACGGTTGCAAGCAATTGGATATCAAGGTCAGTTATGAAAATTCTAAACAATGCCAAAAACCTGAAAGACTCCGGTCATTTCACTGGGTTTCAAAATTCATTGTTTATAACCTCGATCCTTACAATGGGCCATATGTTGGCAACTGTATACGGATAATACTCGTTACCTGAAGACTGGTAAGGTATCGTCCACAACAGCAACGAGAGAAGTGGTTCGTGAGAGAGTCCTGTGAAGGTGGGGAATGGTCTGGAGTTGGAGGAGAGGGATGCGAGTGAATACGAGCAGTTTTGTTTTCTGGACCAGCAGGAGGTGGCTCTTGAAGGAGGACTCAGCGAAGGCGGCGAGGAAGGCTGGGTCATCGCTCACCACCACCATCGTCACGCACCACAACGCATCACCAAGCTAATGGTGCCAACATGAATAATGTCACGAAACGAATAGCGCCAGCATAAGATATTTCACAAAGCTATTGGTGCTGACATAAAAATTATGAAGAATCTAACAAAGCCAACACGAATAATATCACAGAAATACCCGTGCCAACACGAACATCAGGAACTTAATGTCAACAAGAATATTATCACGAACTAATGGTGCCAACATGAATAATCGTCTGACAACGAAAGGACCCTAATGCTCCCCTTGACTACGATTTACACCCATCGAATATTCTCTTCAGTCCTGGCCTTTGCTTAAGTCACTGGTGTGTCCTTGCCCTAAGTTCTCGTCGGTGGTCCAGGAACTGAAATAGGAATCTCTCGGTTGTGGGCCAAGTATACTTCTGATTACATAATGGTAGCTCATAGGAATACTTGATGAATAGACTTTTTTATGCCTGGTTCCTTCACGATGACGTCTTTCTGTCTTTCATGCCGACTACAGCAGGCAAAAGGGAACAGAAAGACTTCTACGGGAAAAATAATAATTAGTCGTGTGTTTTTATGCGTGAATATTTTCAAAGAACTCTGAATTATTGTCTCCAGAGACCAATTTCTTCATCCTACTTCATTTACATGCCGTGGCCACATACCTGCCGAGCTGTGGCTATACTCTGTGAGAGCCTTTCGTATGTCATGCTGGTGTTTTGTTCACTAGTCTTCACCTCAAACACTCCGACTCCCCAGTGTGCATGTAAGTGTGCTAGATCCTGAAAGAGAACACATAATGCTATATCATTCCTATTCTCTTCAATGGAAGCAACAATAAGGATAACTAGAACAATAAATTAAACATATTAGCTGCAAATATCACAATTTTGATTATCTTTGGGCAGACTTTGCCTTATCTAGTTCATTCAGTAGCACAAAGGATTAAAGCCGAAAATGTGAATACTTGTATCGTACAGTAGAGTAAGAACTGACATATTGTTTAGCTCTCGACCCTATCAGCTTCTTCTGTTGAAGCTCTAAGCAGTTTTTACATTATTGTTGTACATACTTGCGTCATGGAGATCGCCCATGGGGAGCCATCTGTCAACTGTAGGACAGAGAAGCGAGAACACCGCTCTATGGCCAACATGTCATCCAGTGGTAGGCGGCTCTCCATTGATGCCTTGGTCGTGTCTGACAAATACGAGGCTGGATAAAACCACACTTGTACCGTACTGCTTTTAGTACAAGTGCTGGAGTATTTGTTTGGTAATATGCACCAAAATCAACCCTTCATCTACCAATGTCTTCCCTCTGCTATTTAAAACTGCCTGTAGTCAAAACATTATACCAAAAGTAACACAGCGAGAAGCACGGAAAGAAGCATGTTCAGTCAATCAGTGAAAGGTAATTGGCGAGGTTAAGTTGCATAGTTTATGTTCGTTTTATATTATAGCTCAGTTAAATAAAAAATAAAAAAAAACTCTAACTACGAGTAGCTATGTAGTTATGGATAAGCACACCTTCAAAAGCTCATAGGTCCCTTGGGCTTCAGTGGCTTGAAACATCCGATAACCCATCATTAATCGGAATTCTGTGTACCTCTTTTTTGTTATCGTAAAAAACAAGTAACTGAAATAATTAAATGCAACAAAGCCTGATATTTTGTGACGCACATATAATAGCTTAGAACAAAATGAATGATTTTTTTTTTCGCTCCCCCTTTTAGTGCAGTCTACGTGCCTGTGATGTGATGTAGGCGGGCATGGACCAGGAGACAGGTGACCCCCAGGCCGAGCCATAGTATCCCCGCAGTAGCCGACATCATGGCACCCCCACCACCACCCAAACACGTCACGACCACCACCACACACCTCCGCGACCACCGCACGTCACGACCACCACAGCACACCTCCGCCACCACCACACTTCACGACCACTACGTAATTCCTCCACCACTGTCAAAATATGTTATGACCACTGTGGCACGCCTATACCACCACCACATCTATATTTTAAACAAACTCCCACCATAACACCCCTTTGGCCAGCTTCATTAAGAAACTGTAAATCTGCTCCTCCTCGTAACTCAAGGTATTTTGCATTAGGAATAACAGACGTAAGACGGCGCTTTTCTTTCTTTATCCTTTCTTTGAAAGAAAAAAGAGATGACCATAGTTTTTTTTCTCATGACTTATAGATTTCTTTTTCTGAGAGAACAAGAGATAGGGGAAAAAATTTATTTTATTATATGATGCAAAAACAAATCCCAGTTAGAAGAAGGAGTTGGGCATAAGTTTGTGAAGCCAAATCCTGACCAACAACCAGAAAGCAAAATCAGTCTGTGGATTATGCAAGTTCATCCTTATATATTCCGTGTTGATGTACATTTTCTGGATGAAGAAAATTACTTATTTTTTCCCAAAAATACATGTGTATCTAAAAAACACAAAATTGTCATACGAAACTCAGACTTCGCTAATCTTTCAGGCACTGTTACCAACACTTAAGTCAGGGTGTAAAGCTTCACGACATGAGATCCGAAAGAAAATGGATTTTATTCAATATTGCATTTTAGTACGATTTTCAAAACACATTAATATATATACCACAGCATATTACTCCTATACCATTATATAGCAAAAATACTTATACTGTTTAGAAATATGTTTTTATTCCGTTAATGTTGTTTACATAAAATCATCTTCGCCTAGGAAACCTTTTAAATTCGAAGCAGATGAGAGAGCCTTGTTTAGTAGTCTAGTCAAGTACAAAAAATAGTTAATTTATCACTTTACGAAGAAGCACAAGCAAGTCTGAAGCCTGTAATACCAATTTTCCGAGGAGGAAAAAACCTAATAAAAGAACGTTTGGTATGACACATGAAATACAGATTGTTCATAGCTTTCCTACCCTAGAACAACATACATTCTCGTTCTGAAAGAGATGGACAATAGCTTTACAGTATAAAATAAGACTTAAATGCCTTTTGAAATTATTATGCCACGTACTTATGAAAAACGTGGTGTCTTGAAAATCTCAACGAAATGGTGGCTTTGGGATGTAAATGCTTGATTTACTGAGAGCTCATATAACTGAGAGCACAAATGAGATCTCACATCTCTTCCTTCACTCAGCTGTTTGCTGTGCTCAGCTTTGGGTAACAAAAACAATGTCTAGCACAGACATCACACTTTTCTTCTTTTGCCCGTTTATAAGAGACGCAGATGAATTTACATGAAAGGGAACTTTATCTTGTCCTTGGCTCTTGCTAGTTTTTCTCTACGAACGACAACGAAACTATGTCACGTGATGTGTTGGCAATTCATAATATTGATACAGAGAATCAGTTCACTCGGCTGTCATATATAAAAAGCCGGTCTGGTTAGCATTTATTTGGACTGGCTGAGAAGGTTTCAAAACTGAAGGAGTTTGCAAAGTTACTTTGAATGAAGCTGATTATGAGTACTTCAACATTACGTTTAAGTGAAACTCAGTAATACCTGTACAGATCAGGGTAGTTAGTATATCCACAGTGATAGTGGAAATCAGTTTGTATTGCTCTGAGATTCATTTCAGATAAACATAACTCATCATGGTGCAATGGTATGGGATGGAACGCTTTAATACGGCTGTACATTGCTTTGTAGTGTTTCCCTTTACTAGGTCGGCCAGTGCGATGCCTGTTCTCAACGTGTCCCTCCTGCTTCCACCGCCTGAGCCACCTGCAGACAGTGGTGACGCTGGACCCGGTTACCCAAGCTATGGCACGAGCTGACAGGCCTCCCATCCACAACCAAATGAAGTTTTTGCGTTCTGTCAGGGAGGTTGGGCGTGAGGGCCGCTGTTTTTCCATGTTCTGTCTAAGAGAGATATTTAACAGTTAAATATAAAATAGAACTTTGTCCTCCTTGTTACTTTGCATCAAGTGTGGGACGTCCGATTTGTAGTTACTTTTGTTGAAGTCCTTCGCAAACGGGACATTACTTTCACTGTCCTTTTGCTACTGGTTATTTTATTAAGTACCAGATTAGTAGTAAACTGTTTGATGAAGGCTATTTATAAAACTCATTCAGATCGAGAAAACTCTTCTGAGATAAATACCTTCTGAATGTAGGGACAAAATATAAAAATCCTGAACTATCTTTGGATATTGAGAGGCCAGTTTGGATACTGATAGTAATTTTAGGGTACTGGACGGCAAGAGGCGGGTAATATCTTTCATTCAGAGGTACCGTTCGGCAATTTTCTTAGAATCCATAATATATTTGCTGCAATGAGGCCCATCGATAAAAAAAGAAATAATTTTTAAAAATCTGCCAAATAGATCGTAACTTGAAGCCTGCCTAGGATGGACTGTGCCTAGAACGTCAATGGTTCTCAGCATCATATCCCGAAAAAGACACACGAAGCAACCTAGTAATCTCTCCACCCCAGAAAGCTGTAGGAAACTGTAACAGGTTAATGATGAATGAGCATAAAACACTTATAAGTTGTAAATAACAAGAGTGGATTGAAATTCGTCAGGAGACAAAGTAACAAGTCCTTATACAAGTCTTTAAGCAAAAAAATAATTCTCTAAGCATCCATCAAAAAATTAAGAAATAGAAGCAAGCCTTAAAGCAACAGAAACATATCTCCAAGAATGAGAAGCAAGCCTCAAAGCAACAGAATCAAATCTCTAAGCAACAGAAATAAATCTCTAAGTATCAGAAACAAACCTCTAAGCAACAGAAAAAAATTTAAGCAACAGAAACATATCCAGAGCAACATAAACAAACCTCTAACCAACAGAAACAAATATCAATGCAAGAGACAGGTTTGTACTTAGAGACAGGTAAACGGACACAGCTGAGCTGCCTTATCACACACTTTCAGGTTCTGTGTTATGGGTTATGGAGGAAAAATGATCCATGGGTACCACAAATATCACTTACTCTTTGGAGAAATGAACTGTCCCCACCAACTGCCTAAGCAAGGAAAATATGTCTAAGCAACAATAAAAACTAATAAAAACAAACAAGTCCTTATAAAGCAAACAGGTAATTCAACAACAAACAAATTTTAAAAGATTAAAGAGAATCTGAAACAAAAAAAAAGATTGTCTTTGGAAAATGAAGCGTGTGAAGAGAAAAATGGGTCTTAAAATAATGAAAACATTTTTGAAAACAGCTGAAAAATGCCACAAACTACTCATAAAAGATTCAGCTGCCACTAGCCGATAAATTTTTTTGCTAATTTCCTGTTGACGGAGAGATATTCACTGAAAAATGAGTTTAAAAATACACATTTGGAAACTAAACTTCAAAATGATATATTGTGCCATAATAGGTTATTAATACAGGCCGACAGCTTCATGAGTAACAACATAGTGTGTAGGTGTGTAGGGATAAGTTGCCATGACTGACAACAGCAGAGTGCCACAAGTCTCACAACAACACAGTGCCATATGACTCACGGTAAAGGTGCTGGGGCAAATGTGGCCAAAACAGTGCTCTTACAGCCCGGAACAGCAGATGAACACTGAAGATTGATTGGCTCCTGCTGCCCTTTTATAACCACTGGCAGCCAGTCTATACCGACCCCTTCCCTCACACCACACCAATAAGTGAACACCTCCCCCTCCTCTCTTATCACACCAGTCAGTGAACACCTCCCTCTCCCCTCACACCACACTAGTCAACATGTCCCTCTCCTCTCACACCACACCAGTCAGTGCACATCTGTCTCATCAGTTTGTTTCACCAAATTATTAAACTGTAGAACAGAATCGGTAATTATGTTTCTTTTGCTCCATATAAAAGTTAGGCTGGTGAAGTTATGATGATCTAAGATGTCTCACAAGCACAACTCCTTCAGTGGCCGTAATCATATCATAAAATAGTCATTTTTCATAGCAATTCTTAAGTAGCGTAAAGCGATCATATATAAAACCAGTATTTTAGAAAGCTTATGTGATAACTGTTTGTCGGTAGGGGATATGTACAAAATAACAGAATACGCACATACACGCATTGTTTCATGCTCAGGAAAGACGGATATAGTTCGTCTGAGAGAAACATTAGCATTGAAACACTTCAGAAATGTCAAGTGACCCTGATACTGCTAAGAATTTCATTTAGGCTCGTACCAGGCAATTTTGTTCTGTCAAGAGCTAGTGGGTTATACACTTTCACCAAACTTTCGGTGATTATGTCTTTGGGTCACTGGCATCAAATATTTCCATACTAATCTTCTCATTTCTGTTTTGTAGTTTGATGGTCAGACAGATTATACTCCTCTTCCAACTAGTAATCATACCCAGGAAGTGTACGCGACAGACCATTGACTTTACTTCAAATTTATGAATATATTACTCACAGAAATATTGAGAGGTGAATGCAGACATCCATTGAAAAATAAAAATTACAGTGAATGACCTGCAAGGATCTGTCATGCTTTGTATTAATATCATTATGAATTTATTAATTAACCAATATATTTGGTACTTCTGCGAGGTTACAATTTTGGAAGCTTAAAGTGAAGAATTGAAGTATGAATTTTATGTGAAGCTCGCCGTCAGTACTGATGGAATGCGTGGTCATTGGTGGTGATGGTGGTGGTGAAGGTGGTGTGTGTGTCTTAGGTGTCCGCCTGGCCTTGGTATTCCCACCTGGCTCCACCACACATTTGTTCCATCACCAGCACCACCACGGCCACTGCATACCCACACCCCAGCACCACAGACATGCCCTGAAAATGAGCAACATGACACATAATACCGCAATCCTTTCCTTTATCAATTACCCTACTATACTCTATTAACATCAATAAAGTAAATCCTACCTAGGGATGAAGTGACACGCTTAATGCAAATGATTAAAGATATTTTTGGTAAACTTACAAACAAGAATTAAAATTATATCTTTAACCACAAGTCTTCAAACACGCATGGAAATTAACAAATTAAGTTTAACAAACTAGTGGTTTTCCAGGCCGTCCAAGAAGTCCGTGGCAGGACCCACCCACAGGTTGCTGAGTGAGAAGGCAGAGGTGACGGTGATGATTGGGGGAGGGTTCTTGCAGGTGCTGGAGGTGGGATGTGAGAACTTTGCCCATTTATCATATATACCAAATTCCGCCAATGCATAAGCCCTATCGAGGGAACGAGAACTGACTTAAGTATAATGCTCGACACAGCAGTAAGTATATGCCATAATAATTATTCCACGTGCCCTTTTCGACCGTGATGTAAATATGAAGTATTTTCACTTTCTTATGCGGAAGAACAAACACACATGACCACTGTTTCTTATATCATTTAGTTACTGTCAAGCTATTCGGTAATTATAGCTGATTTAACGCTGGCATAAAGGGGCTGTTCTTCTGAGCCAGCATGCCTAGAGGATTGTTGAGGTAGCTGCTCCGGGACAGGTAAAAATTACAAGATCCTGTCAAAATATTTACTAATGATATAGTGACAGGGCTATTATACTGTTAATTAGAATAGGGAGTCTTTCTTCCAAAGACTTACAAGATGCCATTGGTCAGACACCAGGGAGGTGATTTATATTTAAAATCCTTTCAGTTAACCAAACCAAATGAGCCCCTCCCCCCGCTGACATGAGATTAAGTACAGATATACAGCATTATACAGTACAGATTACTGGAAACGTATGACCATAAATAATTCCATTGAACATGGCAACCACACTGTAACCTGTGAGAGAAAAGATCTCTCGTAGACCCTGATTATAGATGATGTCCATCTCAAACACGACATGACTGCCATCCCGCACAATGGTCTCCATGCTTTGCGGCAATTCTGCGAACGATCTGTAAGCTACTCGTTCTGTGCCCATCAGGTTTCCCAGCTCGCGGAGGACCCAACTTGGCTGTCTAAAACGGAGAAGTCTGTCAGTACTACTCAGCTATACTTAATGCTTTCGATTAAATAAATAGGTGGAACTTAGGAAAATAATTGACTCTATAGCACACAGTAGTTGTGAAGTTTTACCAGACAATTGCTTGTACGGCATACTGTGAAGATATATGGTAATTAAGACTGACAAGTCAATTAGCTGTTCAGTACATTGTGCACCTGTAAATTAACTGCTTGCTCTACTAGTATTGACGGGCTGATTAAAAACTGTTTTGCCAATAGTTCCCTGATGGGTAGAATGGACTTTAACGTATGGTATTCCGTTATCAATGAAAATTGTGAGAAACTCAGTGTTTAGAAAATATTTCATGTTGTACTGGTTTGTCTATACATAACCTGGGTAGCATTTGTTGACAGCCTAGAAATTCTTTGGCATTAAACAAATAATCGGACAGTAAACTCTCGCCATACCATACCCCGCTAAACCAGATATAGGATTTATTGAAGACTTGATGGTCTACGGAAGGACAGTCATACATACCGGATACCGGGAGTCGGTAAATGGCAGAAAGCACACAGACCTTCTAGAAAACTTTGGCCTACCAAATCAAACCGGATCGTTTCCTTCGCGCGGGGTGGCTCAGAACGCAGGTAGCAATGCTGGAGTCAGTTTTTCCCACCCGGTTGGGCAACTCATGAAAAAGTGCTATGACAGGGTTGTAATTATGGGCCAAGTAAGTGTATAATGAGTACAGTTTTCATTTTTCGTACCTGAATATGCTATATTACTTTTTTTCCCCATTATGTGCTTGAAATTCCCCTTAAGGCGGGGACTATCGGACTTAGCAAATTATCAGGTTTATCGGACTGGGTTTCTCCTCAAATGATCCAGGATAGGAGGGTTTACTGTATATGATTTGCAATTACACCACAAGAACAATAGCTCACTTTAAGGCAGTGGATGATCAAAAGTGTTCTGAATAATAATTATCCCAACATCAGAGTCATCAAGAACGTCCTCAAGGCTCTGGTAGGGTTCGTCGATGTATCTGACTGCCAGGAGGGACATGAGGTTGCCGACGTAGCTCTGTGTCAGCACCACCATCATCAGCATCCACACCCCCAGCATCACACGCTCCCACCACCACCGACTTTTAGTTCTCTTTATATCTGTTAAGAAAAAAGGGAATTGCCTGATTCTTGTGCGTGGGCAGGATAACAGAAAGGAAGGAGCAGCATCACTGAGCACACAGCCAACAATGCTATTAACAAAGTTGCCTAACCACTGGTGCAAGAGGCACTAAGAAACACCATGGGTCCGGCTTAGGATGACCACGAGCAGCTAGAACATGGTACCCACCCATGAAAATATATGCAGAGTATTCCATCCACTGGCTTCTGGTGAGATCCAGGGAAAAAGGTCCAGGGGAAAACTTCACTTCCTGTAATTATTTGTCGAGGCAAATATATCTAAGAATAGTAGAATACCTGAGAGGATATACTCAAGAAGTCTAATCTCTGCCAACTCTTAACTCTCTTTATGTTGCGACTTTATCGAGGACATATCTTCCACATGAGGATAGTACTTATACAAATACCAAATACCAAACAAACAGTTGCAAGCGTACGAAGTTATGTAGAACAGAAGTAGCTAACGTGTGTATTCTTTTGGGTATGTCACGGTTAGTAAGTGGGACAGTTTCGTTGGGTAGGTTGGAGTTTTACTTGTGGGTATATTGTACTGCTTTTAAGCTTGGACTGGACAAAATTAAAACCAAACTTCGTCTACGATGGTCATGGAAATTTCCAAAAGTAGAGACGTATGTATGAATGAGTGTGGCATTTGCTACCACGATACAGACCAGGGAGAGACCACTAAGCAACAGCCTTCCCTTTCAGACAACTAGGAGGCGATTGAGAGGAATCACACTGATCCACTCACGCCAGCTTCACAGCCTCATCAGAGTTACCAGAAAAATATTCTACGTAATTCGTGGACACAACAGTACAGTATGTTACTCAGTGCAAGCCACTAACGTACCGCTACTATAATACCAATGCACGATATCGAGTTGTTAAGGGTGATGAATTTAGTGGAGACAGGCTTCTGAAGTCGCATGGCATAATCTTCAGCATGCTGTCTTTAGCGTTCATACAAAAAAAAAAAAAATGTTTGCAAGCGGTATGTTCTACACATGAATACCGTATTTTATTCAAGTGTGTATTAATGAATGAATGAAAAATGTGTAAATTGTTTTCTGAATTACCCTGGCAGGATCTAATTGCCAGAAATTGGCATGCCTGACTGAGTGTGATCATAAGTTCAGTTTCTTAAAACAATGGACAGGGCAGTTCTTTGAAGCAGCACTCAGCAGAAGACTGACTTATCATTTGAATCTGATCCTTGTTCTATCAGATGGTTTTATCAAATTTAGGAAAGACTAGTCAACAAGTTTATATAGTTGAATAAATGTAGTAACTCACCTCACGTGTGATGAGGCCCAGCATGCCAGTCCAGGTCCCATCACTCTTCTGCAGGCCCCAGCTTTTGTCAGGGGCTATGTGTATCTGTCAGAGTTTTGAAAGCAGTTACAACAAAATATTTGATTTACAATTAGCTCCTCGTTGCATACTGTTGTTAAATTGAATTATGGGTCATACTGTAAGTGGCTTTGAGGAAAATCAGAACACCTTCTTTGCAATGTCTTCTGAGCACTACACCTGAAAATCTCATTGTATGTAATTGATGACAACTATTTCCACATAAAATTAACATACATAAAACATAAGAATGCAAAATTGTGATTTACAACATGTCAATAAGGAAGAAATGCTATGAAGTCTTTTAAGGCATCCAAGAAAACAGTCGTGTATACAAGAATGTGTGTAACCTTAAGTTCACATAAAGTTCATAGCCGTGGACAGTATTTCCATGACATTCTCGGCTATACCCTTAAAAGCAAACCGCTTGCTGCCAGGCTTCGTTGGGTCGTCAACCATGACATGGGGTCGGTGGGGGAACCTGCAGCAAGAGGTTGTATTCTGATGCGGCCATGGACTATCCTCACAGTAAATCGGGCATACCTTAAAAAAACTAAACACCAGCTAACCATACTGGTTCACTGAATGTTCGCTGCGTTTCACCTTGTGTTCTAGCGTTCATATTATGCAAGACATATTATAGATGCAGTGTTGTCCATTGTACCAGCTGACCGTATCCACACTCTCGTCACGTGAAAAATGATAAACAATACTATATTTTGAGCAAAGACCATATGATAAAAACATTTGCATATCTTTCAGGGATCGACGAGAGTTCAAGACAACAAGGGATTACCAGAAAATTTTCTTTGGAAAAAGATTTGGTGGGTAGACTACACTTAGACTTTGGTGAGCAGTCCTCGATGCTACCTGTAATGGCCGAGTTTCTGAATCAGTGATGGGTAGCAATGAGAGCACTCTGGTATTGTTGACAGAAAAATGAAAAGGAAACTAATTAAATATAAATAAGACCAATGTATCAAAGTGAGGAATATCACCTCATATGAGTGCTCTTGTCCATAGGAAATATCTTCTACCTGAGGACTGGTGATACATCTTTGACAACAGCGAGTAGAGAGTTGGTGCGTGATAGAGTCCTGTGAAGGTGGTGGAGGCTGTGGAGGCGATGATGAGGGAGGGGAGTGAAGACAAGCAGCCTCACTGTCTGCAAAGACAGGAGGTGGTTCTTGAAGGAGGACTCAGCAAAGGTGAAGAGCAAGGTTGGGTCCTCGCTCACCACCACCACCGCCACCCACCACGACACTTCACGATGCTAATGGCAGAAAAGATAATCAACACATCGTTTCAGTTATAAGCTCATTACTCTACATAAGCACATAAGCATGCTTTTAATCGGTTTTTGCAATTACACACACACACACACACACACATGTCCTCAGTCCACCTCTCAAAGCTATCTTATCGGCCTTGACATGCTGTAGCCACTGACCCGTCGAGCAGCGGCGATAGCCTGGAAGAGTTTTTCACGAGTCATTTGGCATTTTGTTCATTATTTGTCACCCCAAACACTCCGACTCCCCACGGAGCTGGTAAGTCAGTCAGATCCTGAAACAGAAATCATGGTAATGGTTTGTACCAATTTAACGCCACTGACTCCAGTGAAAGTAAAGCGTGAAACAATGAATGGATCTTGAATTTGACTATTATTCATTGGAGAGAAGATTTTTGCAGGTTTCTGTCATGCAAAACATCTTCCACAATAACTGTCTTAATGTAACTTAGAGCTTTCCAGTTCCATAGCAGCACTTCCCTAGGTCTGCCACATTCACTTGCTAAAAACAGATTTGAGATTCAGTCTGTTCTTCAGATCTGTGCAAGAGAATGGGTGAATTACCTATCATAATATATCGTAAAGACAGATCATATTTTTACCATACGAGTATATTCTATTCTAACTTCTTTAATCCATTTTAGGAATGCCCAAGTTTTGCTTTATGCTAACACTGACGCACTTCCATCATAAAGAACGCCCATGGTGAGTCGTCTGGCACCAGGATGACGGAGGAGGGAACACTGCTCTGTGGTCAACACGATATCCAGTCCTCGACGACCCTCCAGCGACCTTGAAACTTTGATAAATTCAGAGAAGAATGTGCAGTAAGTATCGCTGTAGGGCACTGTTTAGGATAAGACGGTATCTGTGTTTAACTGGTATTATTAACTGATCTTGACCCTTAAAAGGGTTGTAAATGCTAGCCAAACTTTTTAGCTTATGGCCAGATGGCGATTCTCCCGAGCTAGGACCAGTGAGGTACATATCTCTCGAGGGGAAGGAGAGATCTTTGTAGAGACCGCTACATCCCTCACCAGAAATACGGTACCATGGTCAGCGCTCGAAATGCCTTTGGTCGTGAAACGGGAGCACTACCACTGAGCTATTCTGGCCCCTCGAAAAATACACCGAAATGCACCTGTTTCCCAAGAATATATTAATGAATAACTTTGTAATATGAAGAATTATCTATACTGGTATACTCACAACAAATAACATTCTCTTTTATCCACTGAAATGTCGTGCAACAGAATTTTGAAGAAGTACACATACTTCAATTCGTCGAGGTTAGGGTAGGTATTTTATGCTTGATTGGCATTAGATTACAGTTAATTACGGAACTTAGGTATGGAAAAGCAAATGTTAAAAAAATGGTATTGCCTGAAATATCGCACTTCTCTTATGCCTAATTTTCATTATCCTTCATTTTTGTACGATGGTAAATTATTCCATACAATCCAGATATGACTAGTATTTTGATGATACACAATGATGTAAACTAAAATGAAAATGCTGAAATTATTATCATCGATTCCCATTAATCACAACTAGGGTCAACTTGGCTGAGGTATGAGACAGGTGGGCGTGTACCAGAAGGCAGGTAACTCCAGGACTAAGCCACAATCTCCCTGCAGCAGCCGCCATCACACCACCACAAACTTCGGATAAGAATTGCTGTGTGTAAATGGTGTATGTTTTCTTCAGTTATTGCATGGTAAGGATATGCATTATTTTTAAAATATAAGACGGACAGGTATCAATAAGATACCTATGGTGTACAAGGCTCTGAACTATTGTGTTGTCTTTTTTAAAAGTGGGAGACGAAACTCAGAAACTCGCCATATTTTTAGTGGATATTTTAACAAGGTTATTGTATGTGTTGAGAAAGTTTAAAGAAATTACATGCCTCATCTGCAGCTAATATTATCACTTATATTATGTTCATTTCATCAGTGACTCGTCTGGAGTCATAATTGGAAGTATACGCCACTGAGTTTCAAATGCGACGCCAGTTTTATGGCTTTATGTTTAACAGATACTTCCTGAAGGCAAAAAAAAAAATTAGTTTTCACTTAATCTTAAAAGAATGTATGAGAAATCGGGCTATTGTTTTCTCAACAATCTGGGTGGGAGGCCATGATGTGGGAACATTTTAAGATTATCTTCTAAAAATGGTTAAGGGCCAGTGCCAGTGTCTCGTTCAGGTGCTTAGATAATAAGTGATTAGAGCTCTAGAGCCAGTCCCATATTATTCCTTCGGGATTTACGGAACCAAGGTTAGGCTAACGAAGTCCATTACACATTACACATTTAAGTAACCCTTCGTAACAATACACTTATAAAATCCCAGTTACATTTTGACGACTGATTCATTTTATTCCAGTAGGGCCTTCAATCCAACTGGGGGTTCTGACCAGTACAACGCCAGATGTGAAGTGATACGAATGTAGCATGTTTGGCTGCATGCATACATTGTAAGATGTATTTGATATGCCTGTTTAGCTCCTGCCAAGCTAGTTCTACCTTTGTATAAGGTAATCTATTTGGTAAGAAGTGAGGAAATAGGTATATTGATATGTTATAGCTGAATAAGATTCACAGTGCAGCCTCTTTAGTATTTATTTTCATCAGTTAAAGAAATCTGAAATGTAAGTCTAAAGCGTGGCAAGTAAAAAGCAACATCGAGAATAACCATTCCGGAAAACCAAGAACTACAAAGCGTGCATTGTTTTCTTAATCAAGCATGGCATTCAAGGACTCGTCCTTGCAAGAAAATTAAGCTGGTTAGGTAAAAGGTGAAACACTGTCTGACAAACACATCTAACAAGTGGTATAAAAAGATAAATGTAACTAAATTTTCCAAAGACTAAGCTTAAATAATTTATACTAATTCACAACATAGATGGTTAATCTTGTTAAAGTCTGTAAGACTGACTGAGTACAACCCTTTTCCTGGTGATTCTATATACATTTAGATCAAATGAAAGACAAATCATGCCTTTATTAACGGAAGCGAGTTACTACAGTGTACATTTTGATACCGTTCTCTTGTCTTCTACTTGAGTGTTCCTACCGTGGATACACAATCTTTCACAAAGGTTAGCGAGGAACTACGTTCTCTTCCCAGAACTGCTCTCTTGGAATATGAGGTCCACGTTAGGGTAACAGCCTGTCTTATTAATGCTGTTGACAAGGGTATTTCAAAAGTTAGCAGTTAGCAAAGTTAACTATGGATAGAAACAATTTTTCTACCAAACCGTGTGCCATATCGGCATTGTGGTAAGCACAGTCATAACGTAGATTAGGATGGTCAATGCATCGACAGTTATACTGAAATCCTGTATGTACTGCTCTGCGTTTCATATTAAAAATACGTAACTCATCAGGGTGTAGTGCTATAGGACGATAAGTTTTGATACGGTTATGAATGGTATTGAAGTGACCTTCCTTTCTAGGTCTGCCTGTGTGCGGCCTGTTCTCAACGTGTCCCTCCTGCTTCCACCGATTGAGCCACCTGCAGACAGTGGTGGCGCTGGATGCGGTCGCCCTACCTATGGCACGAGCTGACAGGCCCCCCACCCACATCCAGATAAGGCTGCTGCGTTCTGTCAGGGAGGTTGATCGGGACGGCCACTGTAGTCCCATGTTCTGAAAATTATTCGACAAAATATGGATCCTCACTTCATCGATGACCATAAATATTATTTTTGGGGTGATAACAATACTGTTAAAATACCGTTCACATAAAACTGTTACCACTGAGGGACATCCATAATCCACTTGAAGCAAATCATCGTGTCTGCTGCGTTATGCTGGATACTGCAGTTTGAGTGTCAACGAGGAGGGGAGGAGAGAAGGTACACGTAATACTGAATATTCAGTTAGAACTGTTTTATATATCACAAAATCCTAAGCTCATTCCAAGCGACAACCAATATATAAATTCATTAAATTTCCTTTCAATTGCATAAAGGCACCTGGAGATTGTTGTACTGAATTTCAGATGACAGTTTTTTTTTTAGAAAAGATAAGTTTCACTCTTCCTTACGAAAGTGCACAATCTCATTATGTAGAAAGCATCTGCGTATTCCACAGTCCTGTAAAAATCTTAGCCAGAATACTGTATTTCAGCCTTTTTTATTACACATTCCTTTGAAACCTCAGTCTAAGTTTCTGAAGAATAACTGAGGCAAATAGAAAAAAATCTGGGCATCCTTAAGCAGTAACTCATGTATATTAAGATTTTCACTATATGTACGAGCCAAGTAGAGGTTCCGTAGCTGTTTCAGTGTTGTACGTTTTCCTCAGTTATCGATAGATGAATCTCCCTGTCTGTTCTCTTTAATGATCCGCAGCTAATGAACTACTATGATGAATGGTTCATATTAATAATGGAACTAAAAATTACTTTACCTCATCATCCTTCCCTCCTCTTTTCTACTCTGATAGCTCTGTAGCTATTTCTTCTACTGATGAAACAGATGTCTATGCTCAGACTTCTTCCTCCAATTCCACCTTAGACGATTTCGGTGCTGTTCCTCCATCACTTTCCCCCTCTGACTTCCCCATGGCCGACATTAAAACTTCTTCAGCTGATTTATTTTCTGCCATCACTGGCCTTAATACTAACAAGGCATATGGGACTGATGGAGTCCCTCCTGTTGTCCTCAAGAACTGTTCTTCTGTGCTTACACCCTGCCTAGGTAAACTCTGTCGCCTTTGTCTTTCAACTTCTACCTTTCCTACTTGCTGGAAGTTTGCGCTCAATCGGCCAGTCCCAAAGAAGGGTGACCATTCCCAACACTCTATCGTCCAATTGCTTTAACATCCTGTATCTCAAAAGTTTTCGAGTCAGTTCTTAATAGAAAAATTTTAAAGCATCTTTCCTCTCACAACCTTCTTTCTGATCGTCAGTATGGGTTCCGTCAGGGACGCTCCACTGGCGATCTTCTCACCTGCCTTTCAGACTCCTGGTCATCCTCCTTTCGGGACTTTGGCGAAAGCTGTGCAATTGCATTTGACAAATGAAAGGCTTTTGATCGAGTCTGGCATAAACCTTTAATTTCCAAACTCCCCACTTACGGTTTCTGTCCTTCTATCTGTGCCTTCATCTATAGCCTCCTTTCTGGTCGTTCTATAGCTACTGTTGTAGACGGCCATCGTTCTTCTCCTAGATCTATCAGCAGTGGTGTTTCTCAGGGCTCTGTCCTATCACCAACTCTCTTCCTTTTATTCATCAGTGACCTTCTAAGCTGTACGTTTAATCCTATCTACTCGTACGCTGATGATTCCACCCTTCACCTTTCCATTCGTTTCTCGCAGCGTAGATCTCAGCAGTTACTTCAACAAACAAGGGATGAGGCTATGGCACACCTAATGTCTGTCTTGGCTCGTATTTCTGACTGGTGTAAAAATAATCATGTTGTTTTTAATGCATCAAAAACTCAGTTTTTGCACCTATCAACCCGACACAATCTTCCATAGGAGTACCCAATAATGTTTAATAATATCCAGCTCAATCCTACATCATCCTTGAACATGCTTGGGGTTTCATTCACTAGGGACTTGTCTTGGAAAGATCATATCGCATCTCTTGTAAAATCTGTTTCCAAGAGACTGGGTATGCTAAGCCGACTCTGTACCTTCTTCACCCCTGCACAGTTGTTGAATTTATACACGGGTTTTATTCGCCCCTGTGTAGAGTAAAACCCTCATGTGTTGGGAGGTTCCCCCCTTGCAGCTTTTCTCAATAGGGTGGAGTCAAAGGCTTTTCGTCTCATTAATTCCCCTCCTCTTTCTGATTCCCTTCAACCTCTGTCTCTTCGCCGCACTGTTGCACCTTTATCTCTCTTCTATCGCTGCTTCAATGGTCACTGTTCCTCTGAACTGTCTGCTTGCATCCCTCCGCCTCTACAACGGGCACGTAGTACCAGTCTAGCAACGAACTCTCATCCCTTTTCTGTCTAACTCTCTAATGCAAGTGTTAACCGTTACTCCCAGTCCTTCATTTATGCAACTGGTCAACTCTGGAACTGTCTTCCTCAGTCTGTATTCCCTACTACTTATGATCTCCAGTCTTTCAAACGCAGTGTGTCCAGGCATCTCGAAATGAATGGATCTTGAATTTGGCTTTCGTATTGTTTTTTTGTTTTTTCTTGGAAGGAACAGTATATGGGCACATGGTCTTTAGTTCCTTCTTCCTTGCATTAAAAAAAAAAAAAATCACAACACATAACAGTATCTCTTCACTGAAATGCCGTGCGTGAGAATTTTGAATGAAGAACACATACTAAAATTTGTCGAGGTTCGGGTATGTATTTTATGCTTGATTAGGCATTAGATTACAATTAATTGGGCAGCTTAGGTATAGAGAGCAATCGTTATAAAAATGGTATTGTTTGAAACGTTGCACTTATCTTACGTTTAAATTTTCCTCATATTTTTGTCACCGACCAACAACATACAGTATTTTATAAATGTAATAGAGTCCAAGACAAGCAGATTTATTTACATTAGATGACTGTTAAAAAACCTGAAATAATTACATAGAGTCCTTATATGACTAGTGTTTTGATGAGGCACATTGAGGTAAGCTAAGGTGAAAATGATGAAAACCGTCGATTCCCTTTAATTACAACTAGGGTCAACTTGCCTTAGGTATGAGGCAGGTGGGCGTCTACCAGAAGGCACGTAACACATATGTCCCACTGTCAGGAACTTTCCCACTACACGCCATGATCTTCATGTCTTCTTGTGTCACTGCATGTAGTCATGAGTAACGTGGCGTGACTTATCGATGACGTAGCACTTATGTTGAGCACTTAGTCATTCTTCGCGGTTCTTGGAGCGCTACGACAATTTTTGGAATGTTCAAAAATTGTCAGCGTGGACACCGACAAGAAGGAGAACGTGACATGTCATGACGGTGACGTCATTTGTTTTAGCTGTAAATTAGCATGTCTTAGCTTGTCGTTGGTTGTCGCAGCTTGTTGACTTGACGTGTCGTAGCAATAACTTGGACATCGGATCCCGAAGACCTTCACATTCTTGGCACCCAGCTCCATCAGCAGATTCTTGTATTGCCCGAAACTTGGTCGCTTCAGTAGCAATGGTGCTGTCCAGTAGGCCCTTTTCTTCTGTATCTTTATTATTTTCTTTGTTGTAGCGCGTAAATGGCGACGTCCAATCGCAACTGCTGGTTTTCCAGGTCGCTCTGCAAGAACAAGAACTCCTCTTCAGGAGTCAGATAGTAATCCATCGCATCTGCTAGAGCCAGGAGATCCATCCTCACGCCACACTTGCACTTGTCAACTGACACCTGTCTATACACCACCCTCCTATATACAGCCTCACACCGAAGATCCCGGCCATCGTCGTGCATCGTCATATGTCCTGATAATCTTAACAGTGAATTCGGTAACTTAGCCGTTCTGCAGCGTGTCGTAGCGTGTCGTGGCGATGTCTTGGTGTGACGTGGAGTCAAAGTGACCGTTATTTTTTAGCTGAGGGATGGTCGTAGTGAGTCATCAGGATAATATTACGCTTCCGTAGGGTGTCGTGGGATGTCGTAACAATGTCTTTGTATGTCTTAGCACTAACGTCACTGTGTCATGAGATGGCTGTTTAGGCCTACCATTTGAGGTATGATCATTGCATTTCACCAAGGTCATACCTGGATGTTAAGATCGTGGTGATCGGGACCGTTTTCGAAGATGAACTTGAATATGAGACTCAGGCTTAACTCCCAGACTAAGCCACAATATCCCTGCAGCAGCCGCCATCACACCACGACAGACTTATAGAGAAGAATTGCTGTGTTTTAGTGGTGTGTGTTTTGTTCTATAATTGCATGTTAAGGATCTGCATTCTTTGAAAAATATAAGACAAACACAAGGATCAACAAGATACCAATGGTGTACTAAGCACTGAACTGTTGTATAGCCGTTTAAACAACTGGGGCACAAAACTCTGAAACTCACCATGCATTTTTACTGCTAATATTAACAACTATTTTGTGTTAAGACGATGCACAGAAAGTGCAGATCTCATCGGCAGCTAATATTTTCACTTACGTAATGCCCTTTTTTTTTTTTTTTTTAGTGCTTCGTATACGAGCCAACATCAGAAATGTATGTCACTTTTATTTTCAAATGTGACCCCAGTTTTATGGTTTCTTGTGGAACATCTACTTGCACAAGGCAAGAAATGTTTATTTTTAGTTACTCTTAAAAGATTGTGTGGACTATCTGGCTGCTGTTTTCTCAACAGCCTGACTGGGAGGCAGTGATGTGGGAGCATGTAAGGATTACAGTAGACCCTCTCTATACCGAATCAACTGGGGGAAACCAAATCTATTTCGAAGAATGTATTTAATAATCCTGTCTTATTTCATACGAGGCCACTTCTCCCTTCGTGTAAGATAATCTAAATGGTAGGACGTCAGGGAAGAACATGGTGTGATGTTACAGCTGAATGAAAGTCGCATTGCAGTCGTCTTAATATTTATTTCTATCAGCTTAAGAAAACTCAAATGTAAGGGTAAAGAGTGGCATGTCAAAATTAACATCGAAATTACGAATCTGGCAAACCAAATGGAACTAAAATATAAAACATACATATTCAGACCAGACCTTGCAAGAAATCGAAAACATAAGTTATCATGAATGTAAGCGGGCTGACTAAAAGGTGAAGAAATGTGCGACAAACATATTAAATTGCTGGTACATAAATACAACAGTAATTTTCCCAGAGAATAATCAACTGTGATTGTCCTAATTCATAAGAAAACTGTATAAGCTTGTGAAAGTCTATGAAGCTCACTAAGCACACTTTCTCCTGGTGATTCTATATATATTCAGATCATCTGAAAGACAAATTGGCCTTTTATTAACAAGAGGCAAAGTATTTGTAGTTTACATTGCGATACCGTTCTATTGTCTTCTACTCGAGTATTCCTACCGTGGATACATTATTTTTCTACAAAGGATAGTGAAGAAGTACGTTTTCCACCCACTACTGCTCCCTTGATTTATGAGGTCCACGTTAAGGAAACAGCCTGTCTTATTAATTCTGTTCGTAGGGGTATATCAGAGTTTTAACAGTTGGCAAAGCTACCTCTGCGTTGGAGTAATATTTCTACCGGTGTTTACCTCAGTCCACCGTTGTTTGAAACTCAGTAGTAATTCAAATTAGGATACTCAATATATCCACAGTTATAGTGAAACTCTACTATATTGCGACTGACATCCAATATGCTTAACTCATCAGGGTGAAGTAATTATAGAATGATATGTTTTGATACGGTTATGAATGATTTTGCATTGTTCCTCTTTGTTAGGTCTGCCTGTGCGATGCCTGTTCTCAACGTGTCCCTCCTGCTTCCACCGATTGAGCCACCTGCAGACAGTAGTGACGCTGGACCGGGTTACCCTAGCCATGGCACGAGCTGACAGGTCCCCCACCCACATCCAGATAAAGCTGCTGCGTTCTGTAAGGAAGACTGATTGGCATGACCGCTTAACTCTCATGTTCTGGAAATTATTCGACAAAACACGGAACCTTACTGCATCGATGACCATATACAGTGTATTATTTCTAAGGTGATAAGAATACGATTAAAATTGCTTTCACGTAAAATTTTATGTTACCACTGAGGGATATCTATCACTCCACTTTATGTAAATCATCATGTCTGCTGCGTTATGCGTGATACTACATTTTGAGTGCCAACGGATAGGAGGGGGGGGAGAGAAAGTACATAATGATGAATATTCAGTCACAACTGTTTTGTATGTCATAAAATCATGAACTTATTCCAAACAAGAGCCAATATATAAACTTACTCGATTTACAGTCAGTTGTAGAATATAACTAGGAGATTGCTGTATCGAATTTCAGATGGTAGTTTCTAAGCAAAGATGTTTCTTTCCTACGGTAGTGCACAATCTCATTATGTAGAAGGCATCTGCATATTCCAAAAAGCTTAGCCAGAATACTGTACGTGTGCATTTTTTATTACACATTCCTTTGACTCCACAATCTAAATTTCTGAAAAATCATGAGGCAAGCAGAGAAAAAATCTGAGTTTCCTTCAGCAGTACCTGTTGTGTACGAAGTTTCTCACTACATATAGAGCCAAAAGGAGGTTTTGTATCTGTTTCAGTACGGCACGTTTTCCCCAATTATCGATAGCGGAATATAAACTGACTTCCAGTCTGTTATCTTTAATGATCCGTAGCTAATGAACTACGATGACAACTGGTTTGCATTTATTATGGAACTAAAAATTAATGGTCAATGTCTAAGTTTAGCAAACGCCAGTTATCTGAAGGAGCTGGAAAATACAACTGTGAGTCATTCATCCGATTATGATAGATGATCTGATTTGGAAAAGTAAGCTACACAGTACTGTAAATGCGGCGGAAATTATTAACACCGACCTACTGCTTATCGTCGCTCAACACTGGGCAACATGATACACCGTCAGGGTGTGGAGGTGCAGGTGAGACTGGAATGGGACTAAGGGAGTGAAGCAGCAGCTGAGCACTGAGTGGAGACTGGTATTTTGCGACCCTTTTATGGCCAGTGAACATCTCCCCCTCGCCTCTCACCACATCAGCCAGTTAATACCTCCCCCTCCCCTCTCACCACACCAGCCATTTAATACCTCCTCCTCCCCTCTCATCACACCAGCCAGTTAATACCTCCCACTCCCCTCTCACCACACCAGCCAGTTAATACTTCCCGTTTCCTTATCATCACGCCAGTCAGTGAACACCTTCCCCTTCTCTCTCACCAGTTCAACTAGTGCACATCTATCTCGCTAATCTATTTCACGACATTATTAAATTCTACAACAGAATCGGCAATTTTTTTTCTTTTTTACCATGTAAAACTTTGCTTTGGAAATTATTATCTAAGATATCTCAAGCAGAACTCAAGCAGTGTCCCATACATTAAAAAAAAAAAAAAAAATCATTGTCCGTATTAATTCCTCAAGTAGCGAAATATGCGTCGTGTTAATAGTTGCAGTCACCACTTTAGCAAATCCGTAAAGCCATCATATATGTAGTCAGCATTTTAGAAAGCTTACGTGATAACTCTTTATTATTAGAAGATATGTACAAAATAATTTAAAATGCATATAAAATCACTGTTTCTTGCATTAAAAAAAAATAACTTCGGAAACTACGTTAAGTGACCCTGATACGGCAAACAATTTCATTTAGATTAGCACCAGAAAAATGTGTTGAGAGTCACTGGGTCATGCACTTTTAGCAAACTGTCAATGATTTTTGAGTTATTGGCAACAAATATTTTCAAATCTATCATCTCATTTCCCTCATATAATTTTGTTGTCAGACAAATCATACTCTTATTGCAACAAGTCATCATGTTTCAAATATTTATTTTTACATTTGTTTACAGAAATGATGCGAGGGAAAAGCAGTCATCCATCGAAAAAAACATCACGGTGAATGACACTGCAAGGATTTGTCATTCATATTAATCGCGCAAGGTACCGCGATTTGCGTTACATGTGGTGTGGTGTGCTAAAGCACAGGACCTCAAATCGCATGAAAACGCGAAAAAAATAACCAAAAAATAAGTTTTCGGTCGATTTGCGTCAAATTTTGTAGCATTCTAGCAGCCACGTGTCTTTCCCGAGGTAAGACTTTGGCAACACTGCAATGACACTCTTCAGTGCGCCACTAGCAGCCAGACAGCGGGGTTGTGCTGTGTTGTGTTGTCCCTTTAAATCAGCCATTTTTCCCCCTCCCACCCGAGGCTGAAGCCATTATTGAAATATTGTGACTGTACAGTGCTTTTGACTATACTGTGAAGTGATTGTGTCTATTGAACATAGATATATTGTTTGAAAAGCATTGGGGCCCGTTATCAGCCGTTAGGCCTAGAGGCAGAGTCTAGTATAGCGGGGTTTCCACTCACCCTGCCCGTAAAAGGATGTATTTTACCCTTATATGTGAAACATATAGTGCCTGGATTAGTGAAATAACTGACCTACCATAGCAGGCATTATGTTATGCCATAGAAATACATAGACATATACATTAGTTGCTAAGGGAACAGGCGGTCTCTTTTAAGGCCTACTGTAGGGAAGAGAATAACAGAAAAGGCTGGGATGGAATCATGCCATAGTGTTTTATATTGTATATGGTTCAGTGTGAAATATACGTATAAAACAGTGCAGCGAGTGTTCACCGAGAAATATTGCGTGCAGTGACTGACAGCGGAAAGTTACGTAATGATCAGAGACAAGAAAATACGCCACACAGCGACACATATATGACTATATACGTATGTCGTGCAGCAAATGTTCGTGGAGAAATCTGTTGTGTGCATCGCATGTGTTAGGCAAACGTGGTGCAAGGAACAGAGAATACGCCACACACACACACACACACACATACACACGCATACACACACACGCATACACACACACGCATACACACACACACACACACACACACACCCACGCACACACACACAACTCACACACACTACCTAACTCATCTTCAGTCCCTTCAAGTTCCCGCCAGCAGCTCAGCACCTCTGGAGCAAGTGAGTATCCATATTTTGTTTATTTGTACATTGACCTGTTTCTACGTTTCTATATTTTTTTCACAAATAAGTATTGTTTTTTACATATACACATATGAGATAGAAGAAAGTTCAGCTTTAGTATCAGTACCTAGCAAAAAGACTAGTGGAAACGTCGAGTTACTGAGAGCACTATCAAAGAGCTTATGATATTTCACGTGTATAATTTCAGTAAATAGTAATAAAAAGTAACGAGCGAAAATATGTAAGTATTCGTGAGGCAGGGAAATTGAGCGTTTTTATCTCGTTTGCGGGTGATAAAGAGTGTTCTGCCCTTCGTGGTACTGGTGTCGTCTCCGATAAGGGTCCATCATTTTCTCGGTCGTCCTCTGCCCAGTCATTGTCATCTCGTACTTCAAAGGCCGTCAGTAAGCAGAGTGTGCGGCTAATGGCCTGCTCTGCCTCTGGACTGGCGTGACTTAATGCCGACGCCTGGACTGCACAGGGGAGGACAGCTTCCGTGCGGCTAATGGCCTGCTCTGCCTCTGGCCAGGCGTGACTTATGGCCGACGCCTGGGTTGCTCCTTCTGAGCGGGATCTCTCTCGAGCACTATCGTTGTCTCCTCGTACTTCAAAGGCCGTCAGTAAGCGGAGTGCAGTTGCTCCCTCTGTGGGGAAGCACTCTCGAGCAATGTCGTTGTCACCTCGTCCTTCAAAGGCAATTAGAAAGCAGAGTTCGATTGCTCCCTCTGTGAGGGAGCACTCTCGTACTCCGAATGCTAAGGCTGACAATGACTTCACTTGTTCTCCCCGTTCTAAGAGGTCCCGGAACTCTTCTCCCCCTACGGATACTGGTGTTATGCTACTGTCCAATAAGTTCTCAAATCTTGATAAGGACTGTCCACTTGATGACCGTTTGATGGATGCTTCTCCTTTACCTTCTGTCTCTGTAGTGCCTGATTCAGCTGTCCATCCCCTCCCGAGGCGACAAAAACCTGTGTCTGTTTCGTCTGAGACTTCCAAGTTTCCAGTCACCAAATCCAATGCAGACAAGTCCGTGAGGAGCAGTCATCTGTCCTTGCACCCTAATATCAAACGTGTGCCTTCATCTTCCCAACCGCATAATGGAAAGGTTGGAGCTCCTGTCATTAGCAAGTAATGTTCCATTCTGACATCCTGCAATGGAACTGTAAGGGTCTTCGCTCTAGGCCTGAGCAACTAAAAGTTCTGATGCATGACTTTGATCCAGGTGTTGTTTGTCTCCAGGAGACCATGTTGGGCTCTGAGGTAGACAATCCTGGATTGAATTATGTCTTTCACGGGTCTCCCCCTCCGCCAGGTAATCGGGCGCATGGGGGTGCAGCAATAATTGTTCACAGGTCCTTGCAGCACTCCTTGGTTCAGTTGCAGACAACTCTTCAAGCTGTTGCTGTTACAGTTGTATTGGAATATTCACTCACGGTATGCTCCTTGTATCTTCCACCTCGTGGTGGTTTCAGTAAGCAGGACATCGAAGACTTAATCCGTCAGCTTCCTGCTCCCTTCCTCCTTCTTGGGGACTTTAGCGCCCATAATCCACTGTGGGGTGGTACAATTTTGGATGTTGGTGGGAGGATTATGGATGACATACTCCAATCGTATAATATCTCAGTTTACAATGATGGCTCTGTGACTTACCACAATGTCTGTAGCGGAGCTTCCTCCGCTGTTGACTTGAGCTTGTGTTCTTCCATCCTTATGGATTTTCATTGGTCAGTAAACCCTTTTCTGCATGGAAGCGATCATTACCCAATCCATTTAAAGTGTGTGAAAAATGTCCCTGCTTATTCCTCTCCTAGGTGGAGGGAGCGGGAGGCTGATTGGTTGAATTATAAAAATGGTATACTTCTGGCTAGGCCTTTCGAGTCCTTCTCTAGTCACTTGGAAGCCTATGATTATTTTGTTGCTGCAATTATGGGCTGTGCCCGTGAGGCCATCCCTATGTCGAAAGGTAAACCGCATCGACCTGCGGTCCCCTGGTGGAATAAAACCTGTGCCATACTAAGGAAAATTACGAGGAAATGTTATCGGCGTTACAAGACCAGTGGCTCAGCTGCCTCGCGCCAAATTTACCA